>VZRO01002985.1:1025631-1041051 GCA_013397915.1 Daphoenositta chrysoptera
AAAAAAAAAAGGAGAAAGGTAAGAGAATTCCACTACAAGTGCAAAAATGTTTACTGTTGTTGCTGTTGCACAGCTCTGCACCCAACACGAGACAATTCCTCTCTCATTAAGTTGTGATGAATGATAGATATGGCCAGGGGCTAAGACTGGTTCCTAGATTAAGTGTTGTGAGAAATGCCTCTCTACCACCAGGCAGGTGAGATCATTTCTTTTTCCCATTATACCAGTTTCTTCTCTCTGTTCCTGAGTAACACAGCATGATTTGATAGTTTCTGCCTCTAAACTATTGACGTATATTTGCTTTGAGAGGGGCCTCCTAAAGCGTGAAGAATGGGCCAGAGAGCTCCTAACTACTCGAAAAGAGTGTGGCTGTTAGGCTGGAGCCTTTGTAGTGCTTAACTCTTTGCCAGGTGTTATAGAATTAGGGGACTGCAACTGGTCTTGTAGGATTTTCTTCAGGAGAAGCGAGAAGGCAGCTTTCCTACATTCCCATTCCATCAGCTGCAGCCTCTCTCGAGTTTTAGATGTTCTTTATCTGCCTCTATCTCTTCAGAGCTTGTACTTGCACATTCCCAGGTGAAAAACCACCTGCAGCAGTACTGCAAAGTGTCCTTCAGGAGGACAGCAACAGCTTCTTCATTGAAGGAGCCACTCGGGAGGGTTTGGTGGACTGATGCTGAGGAAAAGAGGATTTTGTTTCTGGTGCTATTCCCAGTTGATTTTGACCATGAGCAAACTGCTCCTTCCCTGCACTTCTCTCGGTCAATGCCCTGTTTCCTGGGGCCCTGACTCTGCAGATTTCCTCATATATCAGGTTTCCGTGTGCAATATTAAGTAGAGCTATGTATTTTTGCAGGATTGAGGCCTGAAGACTGCAAGGAAATGTCTTTACAATTAATCAGAAGCGTTCTAGGGAGGAAGCCACGGTGCTGATCCCCTAATCACCAGTGCTTGTCCCCTTCCTTGCTGGTGGTGTCCAACCAGACTTTAAAAGTTAGAAGCAGTAAGAATTTTAACTTTTTCATTCATAGCTGAAAAAAAAAAAAGGGCAAATCCCTTGTTCACTTTACTAACAAGCAGAACTTTTATTCCTATCTTAAGCTGAGACAAGGAAAGAGAGAGAGTTATGCAAATCCATGTTTGTAAACCTTGGATGTTTGACCTGGACATGTTAGTATGGATTGCTTGCGAGTGACAAAAGAGAGTTGGAGGTGAAAGGGCAAATTCTAAACCTTACATTATTTGAAGAAAACAACAATTCAATTAAAAAATACCTTGCAATCCCTTGGAGAGGAATGCGAGTTGCAGAAGTTTGGTCTGGATCTCAAACTCTCCAAGGGTTCCAGGATATTTATTCCTGTCGAGAATTTTGGCTTGGGTTGTTGGCGGGAAGAGTCAGCCATGAATTTTGGATCTAACTTCAGACTATAGTATCATAAGTTCCAAAGAACTGGATGTTCTCATCTAGGAATTCATTTTTTTCTTTAAAAAAGTGATTCACTCAGCATGACTAAGGGCATGTCTACATGGATGGACGAACAACTCCTTCCCACTCATCCCACCAGCCAGCTCTTCAGCAGGGGTCATACATGGCCACCTTGGCATGGTGCTGCATGTGGGTTAGTAGAAGTACTATCAAACAGACAGATGCCTCAGTGAATGCTGAGAAGTGAAGAACAGCAATTGCCTGCTTTTAGATCTGACCTTAATATTCAGAAAATAGAGAATTTTCTTTTAGGTGTTTAACAACAAAAAAAAATTAATCTGAAATATATGTGTGTATGCAGACATGTTCTTAGATACATACAAAAAATCCCTTTCATATACCCTTTGATTCTGATCCTATAAAATTCCTGCTCATTTGAGTGGGACTATTCCTACATGTAAGTGCTTTGCTGGGTCAGGGCCACTGCCAGGAGAGTGGAAAGTACTTCCTATATTATTCTAATTGCACGGCAAAAGGAATTTTAATTAATATCTACATTGTATTCCAGCATATTCAACATGCGGTACAAACAAAGCTGGAGTATACGGTTTTTTTTTTCAGAGTGCTTTACCTGTTAGAAGTTTAGTAAGTCTCTCGTTAACACCAGAAAGGTCAGATATAGATGGAATGTAAATACAGAAGACAGCACTGCCCATAACTGGAGCTTCATGCTTTCAAACAGAAACGTTCCAATTTAAGGGTAGAGGACCCATCACTTAAGAAAAAATAGATCTTGGAAAGAAACACATAAAGCTCTTATCTCCATCTCTAATTCCAGTGTGCACAGGGTAGACCAGAAGAGGTGACTGAGTGTCCTAAAGTAAACAGCAAAAGTCTCTGTGACTTGAAATAAAGCCATTGTATTCTCCTAGCCAGACATTTCCAACGTATTTCATTTCCCAAAGCAATACTTGTGAATCCTATCAAAAGACCACATTTTAAGGCACAAGCATATCAACCACATTTAGTTATTTACAAAAGGATCTAGGTAGCTCAAATCCTGCTTCAAATGAGACCTAAACACTCGAAATTCACCAAAAGCCCCAAACAGGCTGTGTATACACCAAGACTGTCTTGCTCTGGAGCTAAGGGCACAAAGCCTCAAAGCTTGCTGGCTGCATAGGTGTGGTCACCAACCATCACCAGACATTCTTGAGTTAAGACATGATGGCTGTCTCTTATTTTGCTAGAGGTCAAAGATGTGATCAGGGCTGCAGCAAAGACAATGGTGCAGGGTGGTGGATTCTCTCTGTCAGTGCTCATGGTGATAATTTTTCTAGGAAGGACTTGGTAAAGACTGGGGAAAGGAGTGACTGGAGGTCAAGGGAAAAGACCTGGGTTTCTGGTGGGTGCTACAGACCTTTGCACTGTTCCTCCCTTGATGAGTTAAGGCAAACGACACGGGATTGCCAGGAAGCCGGGCCTGGAGCCCGGCTCTGATTCCCTCCAGCTCAGAGCCCTTCCAGTTAGGCTAAAGTTAGATTTTCCTTCCCCTCTGGCCAGCCCTGTGAGTCTGCCAGTCCTGGCTGTTCCGCAGCCCTGGGAGAGGGGTGAAGGCAGAGATTGTCCCAGCATTGTTAGGCACTGATTGGGGTGGACAAAAGGGGTCCAAGCCCCTCCTGCTGAGCACAACTTAGAGACCATCTTCGTCCTGGCTGGATGTGTCACTGCTGGGTAGTGGCACACAGGGCTTCGGTGTTTTAGGAGAATTGGGCAGTATCACCTTCATTCTTCCCCAGGATGAGGCACCTATGATTCCAATGAAACAGCATAATAAAAGTCAAGCAGTGAAGCTTGGCCAGTGGCTTTCCACCCTCATATCAGTGCTCATGGACAGGAGAAGCCCATCTGGTTCGTGTGTGCTCCTCATGCAAGAACAGCACAGGGAATGGACGCGGTGCCAGGGCAGAACTGCACACATCAGGGAAGCTGTCATCCCAGACTGGGCTCATCCCTTCTATCACTCAAAATCAGGGAGCAGAGTCCCTCACTCGCAGCTTCTCAGTGTCCCTGAACACGAGGGGAATTTGGTTTTCCCCTTTAATTCCCAAACAGGGCACTAGTGTATGCCAGGTGACATGAAAGGACCAAAGTTCTCAGAACTCAGCCTGAAACTGGGCAATCTCAGTGGTGATTATGCATCATCAAGCATCTTCATGGTGAGAGAACACCAGATCCTAAAGGGCTTTTTAGCAAAGAAATTTTATCTTCTAGATTCAGCGTGTGGAGGTTCAATTTATTTTGAACAGGAAAATACCCATGTTCCTTTCCTACAAGTCAAGTAATGCAAAAATTTAGCAGAATACCAAGAAAAAAGAAAGATTCTCTATGGATGGTGTTATCCCAAAAAAAAGAGATTTTTTTCTGGAAGAGAATACTTAGCTGGGTATACCACTAGGATATACCACTGGTGTGGTAACAATGAGATTTTTTGTTTTGTTTTCATGAGCTGTTCTAAAGGTTTTCTCACCTTAAAAATGAATAAAATTTGTTCTCAGATTCTATAGCCATTGAAAGTTCAACAGTCTTATAAAAATCAGGCAAATTTTAGTTGACTATGTTTAGATTTTAGGTGTCTGCCAGTGAAAACAAACATTTGAAAACATTGGTCTTACATTGAAGTAAACCTCAGTGCATTCCTAGATTGGACGATCATGATTTGTGCTGGGTGGGCAGGTAATACCTTCTAATATTAATTTCCATTCTAAATTGTAACATATGCAAATATTTCCACATTTCCCGTAGACCAGTATTTGAAAGATATTTTTGAGTATTTCATTTAAGAAAATACATTCTGGATTGTTTCAAAACAAAATTGCTATTTATAAATTTACTCGGTTCCTTTCACATTATTTTGTGACAACTCATTAGTTGCCGTGGTTTATACCTGTCATATAATGGGGTCACAGCAGCATTATCAAAGCAAGTATTTTTTTTCTTAGAGCCTGAGAAGCAGTTGTGATTTAATATTGATTGAGGCATCCTATTTAGCAGCCCATCCTCTCAGAGTTGTAATGAAATAGCTTTGTGCTTCGAACGAGGAGAAAAGATGAGATTTCTGTGTACTCTCGGAATAGTGACTGTTTTCAGTTTCTTGGAAGAGATTTCTGAGTATCACAATAAGTGGTAGACAAAAGGCATGTTTTTCTTAACCAATTGAAGTGCATAAATTGTGCTTCTGAGTTTTCTGGTGGAGCCATTCTGTTTTCCCCATTGAATGTGAGCAGGGCAATCTAAGCACTGGAGATGGCTCACCCCAGTGCAGAGAAAGACAAAAAATACTCAGGATATGCCCCTGTGGGCGCCAGGCTCCACACTGTAGGCATGGCTGGATTTTGCTGTGGCTCTGCCCACAAATCTCACCACTGCAATTCAGCCAGCCCTGTTTTGACCATTTTGTAGAGAAATCCAGAAAACTGTGGGGAATTTCTGAAGATTTCTGGACATTCAGATCATTTAGCTGATGCCCACCCTTCAATTACCAGGTGAAACGAAGTCCTCATCTCCTCGAATCCTTCCTTTAATTCAAGGTTCATTCCTATTTCACATGTTAACTATGGCTTTATATTTTCAGGAGGGGCAGAATTCCACCATTGAACTGGAATCCATCGAAGTCACTTCTCTGGGGCAGTCAATCTGCTTTGAAACCTGGACAACCATTTACTTGAGTGGGAGAGATGAGATGCAGAATTTGGGCTTGGCCAACATCAGGGTGATAATTTTGGAGCTGATTCGCTCTGTTTCAGCTGACTCCAGATCTGATCCTCCCAAAGGCTCAGCATCCTGGAGTCCATGATTCTGCTTTGATTCTGCCTTAGTTCACATAGATCTTTGAGGAACATTAACTCAAATAATATCATCACTGTTCCCATACTGGCCATGATCAGAAAGATAGTGAGTTTGTGGACCCTTAACCTTACCCAGTAGGTTTCTATATTATGCTGTAAGCTGCATGCATAAAAACATGCATGGAGAACACTAAAAGTATACTGCTATTCAGAAAATACAGCTCTTTTCAGGATTCACCCTTCCCCCTTTCCCAAAAAAACTGAAAAAAAAAAAAATCAAAAAGAAAAGGAAAAAAATGGAAAGAAAAAGAATTGGCAGAAAAATGAAAATCAAGATTAAGTGTTTATCTTCAGAATGCATATGGTTTAGGTAGCTCCAATGTGACCTTCTACTCAGATCTGACCTATGAAGAACACAGCTAAATTATGTATAATGGTTTTGTGATGAAATGCAATGCCAATTATAGGAGTGAGATGAGGCCATAAACATACTGCACATAAAAATCAGAGAAGGAACTTAAATCCCAGTCCCAGAACCAAAAGATTAGTGCTCTAACCACTGACTGTAGTCAAAGCTTCCTTCTGGAAATGAAGGTTACATTTCTTCTTGTATTCCTGCTGTGTGGTCAGGAGAGTAATTTAAATGCTTTCAATAATATGGAGGTTAGAGTTTTCATCCTTTTTCTTTAGGAGGTCTTCTACTTTTAGTGCAATATTTTTCAATCAAAATTCAGGCAATTTACTTGTAAGGCTAAAAATGGATAATGACTTTTCGGTCAATTGCTTTTGACTGTCAATATGAAGCCTGCATTACCATTCCACAATATCATTAAACAATCAATAGCAATTAGTGTCTAGTCAAGCCTGGTGTTTTAATCATTTAAATCAAAATGCCCATAATTGTTATTGTATGTAAATATTTGAAGATGTTTATAGTGGAGATGAATTTTACCCGTCTTGCCAAGAGAACTAGATTTAGAGAGAGCAAAGGCAGGCTTTAAGCCTCATTTCTCCTCTTGCTGAAACAGGGACAGAAAGATTTGGGACCTTACCATATCTTGGGCCTACCAAGGGCCATCTAAGTTTGTTGGTGAGTGACCACAGTGTGCTGGGGCTGTCAGAGCTTTGCCTTGCCTAATTTCACAGAGGCTCAGGAAACCCAGAGACTGCACAGTGCATTCAAGCCATGGGTTGAATTTATTCCCCATATCACAGATTAGCACAGGCTTTTTGTACTCAGAAGAGCCCCTGGCTCACAGAAGTCATTTGGGATTATTTGGGGCTAAAATATCTCCAGGGCACCACACAAGGAACTGGAACTCAGGGCCCTGGGCCCGGGGTACTTGGTATCTCAGCTTACACAGGGGTATTTTCTGTCATCATTCTCCAGAACATGTGACAGGATTTCACATTTAGGGACATTTTGCTGATGGTGCTTTGTGCCTGTAGCAGTGATCCTTAAGCAAATGACAGAGCAGCTCTCCCCACTGCTGGCTTTACCCAGAGTTGTCTCAGCTGAGCACAGGGAGTTACATCCAGGGCTGCTACAAAACTCCCTGAAATCAGGCAGAGAATGAATTTGTCCTATTGAAGAGACCAAGCATCTTTCCAAGTAATAGCATGTGAATTGCTTTTTAATGGGGTGGACTAAAGCCTCACAAACCACAGTTGCAGGGGTCGGCTACATGTCCCCCAGCCTGCCACATCCGTGTTTATAAATCCACATTTATTTGAACACTTCCAGGAATGGTGACTCTACCACTTCCCTGAGCAGTCTGTTCTAATGCTTTGCAACCTTGCAGCAAAGAAATTTTTTTCTAATATCCAATTTAAACCTCCTCTGCACAACTTGAGGCTGTTCTCTCTTATCTTACTGCTTGTTCCTTGGGAGAAGAGACTGATCCCCACCTGGCTACAGCCTCCTTCCAGGGAGTTGTAGAGTGATAAGGCCCCCGCCGAGCCTCCTCCAGGCTGAACAACTGCAACTCCAGACCCCTCCCCAGCTCCACTGCCCTTCTCTGGACTCACTCCTTTGCCTCGATGTCTTTGTTGTCATGAGCGGCCCAAAAATATGAGTAACTAGTTCACCTGGCCTGAGCCATCCCTCATTCTCCTACACAGAACAGCTCCCAGTGACTTTAGGAGTGATTTTCCATTCACCATTCAAGCTCCTGGGTCCCATTTTGGAATCCTTATGGGAAACAACAGCAGGACAAGGTGTTTGGAGTTGCATCATGAATAATTTCAGATTATTAAAAAGTCGTTAAAAGGGTGTTAACTGGACAAAGAGAAGTTTGGAAGAAAGATACACGAGTCATAATGTTCATGATTTGGGTGTAACAGGACACATTTGCAACATTCAACTCACAGGGTGACTTATACCCAAAGGCTTTTAGGAAACACAGAATGGTCTTTGAATTTTGCTGCAAACTAACATGACCACTGCAATCATTAGAAGGCCAAAGAGATAAGTAAGAAAACCAGGAAACACAACAGAAAACAACACAGGAAAAGCATGGATCATCCTAGCCTAGTGCTGGAGCTGCCATGCTCCATGAGGGAGAACCAGGCTGCTACCACAGGCAGCACATTAATTTTCCAGTTAATACAAGGAACAGAGATTAACCGAGTGCTGCAGGAACATTAAAAACAACCCCATGTCATGCAGATCAGTTCAGAATATGGAAATACAGAATCTATTTTCTTTGGATTCAGGTCCCGGAAGCCTAAATATTTTAAACCTGCTTCTTGGCATTCTAAGCCACCACTGGCAGTTTATTGTCCTGGTAACTAATCCAGGGTTCAGCCTGGGAAAGGCTTGCCTGTATGCTTAACAATAGGCTCAGGTAGTCCCAATTAAGTCCATGTGTTCAGGGGGCGAAGTCCTTGCAGGATCAGGGCCTTAGACCTTCTGGACTTTCTGTCTGTGTCAGAGCTCTGCCTCAAACAAAGAACAGGAGGTTCTTTGTTCTTACCTGGGTAAATGGTGAGGCAAAGTCCAGAAAACAATTTGCACACATGTCCACAACAGCAAAGTGTTTAACTCCATAGTGGAGCAGAGGCAGAAGGATGTTTTGTGTTTGACATTTCAGTTTGGTGGAGTCTCCGTGGCTCAGATGTTCCTAAAGTCACATGGATACTTTCTAGGAGGACTCTCTGTTGCAATGTGAGTGTCCCACTGTTAGACACAGCATTGTTGGGAGTAATTTAGTCCTGGCTGCCTGAGAAGCCCAGTTTTGTTCTTCTGGGATGTCTGAAAAAATTATTCCCTGTATAATATGAATAACCAGTGACTACTTGGAAGCATAAAATTGCTGACCAGAAGGGAATCTCTGCACAATTGGGATTCCCAGTTCTCCCAATATACACAATTTCTCCTGGCTTTGATAGCTCATGAACAATCAGGTTTTAAATGTTACTTTCTTCAGATTATTTTCTTGTGTAAACCATCAAACTGCAGCCTGAAATAGGTTCAGCAGAACCGATGCAAAATATCAAAGCCAGCCTCCTACACCCTCAAAGTGTTAAGAGCAGAGCCTGTCTTTGGAATCTGAGGCCAATTTCCAAAATACCACACCAAAGGAAGATGCAGCACCAGCATACAATGCCCCCAAACAGGGAGGTTCAGAAAAAAACCAGAAAAAGCCGTTTTACATTACAATAACAACAGGTTGTGTGTTCAAAGCACCTCTCAGAAACTTCACATAGCTGCAATTAGGAACTTTATTCCTTGAATATCATAATTATATTATGTTTGATGCCTAAACTAACAGTAGCATTCATCACATTCCTGGACCAAAGAGAAAAGACCTGGTTAAAATGTTCCACCTCCCAGGGTTGCTAACACTTTTGCCACTTTATTTTTGCTCCCTCCTTCCCCATTCCTCTCCTATTTCTCTGCAGCATGTGCAATATCTCTTTACCATTTTAGCATCTGGGAGTATCAGAAATGAGCCTGAAAGTCTGTTGAATATCCCCCAGAATTAGTTTCCTAATAGATGTTTCAGCTAAAATTTTTCATCTGGTTCCAGTCAGCATCCAGGTTTTGTAAAAGACAAGCCAGCAGTACTGGACAATCAGTCCTCAAAGCTAAAGGCTCTCCAATAACATACCAGCAGAGGAAGAATTTTAATAGAACCCACAGGAATTTAGAGACTGCATTTTTTTGCTTATATCCTCTTTTTCCTCTCTCTCTCTTTTNTTTCCCTTTTGGTGAACTCAAGCAACAGGCAATTTCCATTCATCTCTTGAGTTCAGCTATTCAGACTAATGGCCCAGATGCACATACATTGTTTGATTTTTCGGTGAAGTCACCACCCATTTGCAAGGCTGTCCATAGGATTTCAGCAAGGCTATCACAGTAAATT
Source organism: Daphoenositta chrysoptera (assembly GCA_013397915.1). NCBI lineage: Eukaryota > Metazoa > Chordata > Aves > Passeriformes > Daphoenositta > Daphoenositta chrysoptera. The sequence continues at coordinate 1,035,273 of VZRO01002985.1, forward strand.
TTGGGACACCCTACCTTAAAAACCAATAGTGCAGCAGGACTGATATGTGCAGCCACAACCAATTTCCTGGGTCACTCCACTGAAGGGCTTTATCATTCCTACAAGTAAACTGCTCCCATGCAGGGTGATGCCAGGACCCCTACAGGAGCTGCTTCCACAGAAAATCGGGGAGAGGAGGAGACAGAGGAGGGGGGGGAAAGACGCAATGAAAGATTTTCAACAATTTTCTAATATGAAACAGCTCTGCAAAACGAGAAAAGTGGCTGTGGGAAGCAGTCAGAAATCTGCTCTTTATCCCATCTCAGCACTGCTAAATGGTGAGAAACTTGGCAGAGGGCCCACACTTTTACTTATCTTCTAAGTCTAAAATCATGCTGCTTTATTCCCCCTTCTTATTTCTGTGCTAGGCGTTGTGCATAGAAGGGAAAACACTGCTTCAGGTTTGAATTCAGCAGTAGAGACTGTGGCATTTGAGTATTTTATTCTATCAAAATGAGCTTTTCTTCCAAGGTGAAGTGTACAATGTAACATTACTTAATTGCCCACACTGCTTGGTGGATGCTGACATGTATTGTAGAAATGTTAACTGTTTTACATTTCAATGCATTCCCTCTCCCAGCCCTGCTACTCGGCTGCTTTGCTGGGATGAATCTGGCCAGCTGCCAGATAGGAAGCTTATTTTTCGCTGGTGATCATAACTCTGGCTGGTTGTAGCAAATAACGTAACCGGCGGTGTTAGGAGGTTTATACAGGAAGCCCTGCTGTGCTGCCTTAATTGGGATCGCTCTGCTAGCGATGGAGTAAAAAGGCATTAAGTTAAGATAAATGAACTGCTTATTGGAAACTACGAGCGTCTCCCTGCATCCAGTTCGCAGAGAGGGAAAGCGAGCGCTCCTCTCCCCTTCTGCGAGCCCCTCCTTCCATTATCGCAGCTCCCCGGCCGCGCATTCCTCTCCTCCAGCCTAGCAATGCTGCTTTACAGCCCCGGCCCAGATTACATGCATTTGTCTGCCCTAAAGACCGGATGGCATCCCGGGGCTGGCTCAATTTTCCCTTGTTCTCCATGCCCTGCAGCCCTGACGGAGTCAAACTGCGGGGACTTTTCTCTGGGCTGGAGTCTCGCACACATCTGGCCTCCGGTTCCTTTATAACCCCTGCATTGCATGGGGCTCCAAACTCAAGCCTCAGGCCCACGGGAAGAAGGCAATAAACATTTACATTGTGTGGCTCTGGGGGTGCCATAGGACAGTGTCAAACTCGAGGTTCCTGCAGCCAGGACCAAATTTCGTCCCTCTGTTGTGAGGATGCTGACTCCAGAGACATGAAACACACATCCCACAAACCCTTCCTGTTGTCATCCCATTGTCTTCTTAGGTCCAGGCAAATTGAATGCAGGGATCTGTCCAGTTTTCAGGGGAAACTTGAGAAAGACACATTTACACAATCCTACAGAGACCAAAATTTCACATCACTGCATTGGTCCATCAAGCAGTGCCCACAAGAGATGCTGAGAGCTCTGAGAAGGACCAGCTGAGCTGCACTGTGTAAAGAGAAAGGGCTCTACCTGCAGTAATGCAATGAGTCAATGTTTCCAAATGGTCAGAATTAGGTAAAAATACGGCAAAAAAGAGTGAAGAAGCTTCTAGGTGCTGATTTACACCAGAGACATTCAATTCTGTCTAAGCAAGGTCCAACAGGTGCCTCTCACTCTTCTATCAAGCTGATCTAAACCTGCACTTGACAGAATCCAGGCCAACACAGGAGGTGGCATCAGAAGCCTTGACTCATCACCCATGCAGATCATTGTCTCCCCCTGGAGCTAAGAAACAAGGAGATTGGGAAATCCTGCTGACATTATTCTTGCAGCAGCACACTGCTTTGTCCTCAGATGTGTACCATTAGGACAAAAGCACAGCAAACCTGATTTAGATGATTAGGGTCTGATCACAAATTCCTTAGGCTTCTGTAAATTAAACATTTGGGCCAGAGCTTTCTCTTTGTGGTGGTGAAACAAGTTCAAGCAATGCAAGGACTCTGTGGGCACCTCTTGGAGGAGCTGAATTCTCTTCCCCTCTTCTCTTGGCTAGAAGGAATGCCCTGAACTGCTTCAAACTCAAACTCTCTCTGATCTTGCGACTAAAACTGTCTTTTAGGTGCATAAACTAGGCCAGCTGAATCACACCTGAAGGAAAATGGGTGTAAATCCTCCACCCTGTTTCTCATAGGAATTTGCTCTCCTCTGTAGCAACATCAGCTCCAAAGAACAGTGCAGCACCAGGAGGCTTCCCTACAAGTGACCACTCTTCTTTCACTTCCATAGGCCAATCAAACACCCTCTGCAGAGCTAAACCTGGGCAGAAGAGTTCCTCAGCCTGAATCTTCACCCACTTGAACACAGGAGGAGGGATCCCTGTGATTTTCCTAGGACCAAGACTTGGGAAGCAGCTAAAGAGTCAGCCAGCGTTTTTGGAGGACAAACTGGGTGCAGCAGAGTGTACAAATTACCCACTGCTGCACCAATAGCTCAGTGCCTTCCAGGCTGGCTCTGCTAGTCATACTTCAATAGAAAATGAACTCATTCTTCATGCAAGACAAAGGTCTGACATTATCCTTCAGTTTTTAAAATACTTAGGGGGCAGGCAAGAGAGTGTTTTAAATCATGGTAAGTATTCTCTTTCACCTTTGAAGTGCAATATTTTGGTGTGTGCTCTATGTTCAAGGAGCATAACTGAAACTTGGATGATCCCGCCCCCATCCAGCTTCCTCTGCCTCATTTCCTGGAGGCCAGGGGTAGAGGGCACTCCATTCAAAGCCCTCACATCCATAAACTGGTGTTTCACTCACGCTGTTGTCCTTTGAGGCTTGATGGCAATTCAGCAATAGCTTGTTTACAACCAGACCCACCAGCAATCCGATGAGTGCTGCTCCTCCTCCTATAAATACCTACAGTGATGGGCTCACTGCTGCTCCACCTTCCAGAGCTCATCATCAATGTCCTCCTTGCTCACAGCATTTGGATGTAATATCAAGTTTGACCCCATCATAGCCAAGAAATCTGCCAGGCTTTGGTCAAGTCCTGTTGATCCATAAACATTGTGTAGAGCTGCTCATAGGCTCACCCCACCTCAGGCTGCATCTGAAGACTGTTGAAGGAGGAATTCCCTGGTTTTGGCCATGCTTAGACAAGGATTTATGCTGGTGAATTTAAGTTTTACAAGAACAGGGCCCTAAGAAGAGACAAAAAGACAAGCTGCTTGCACTTAGGGCTCTTAAAGCCAATGTGGATGCCTGTTCATTGCCCCCACTGCATTTAGAGAAACAGGATTTTGTTGACATTCTTTGGTGAATAGATGAAATCATATCAGTTTGGTGCCTGGGCCACCTCTCTGCTTCCTCATCCTAAAAAACACAACCTTACAAAGCCCAAATACTGACCTGCCATGAGGACAGCAGTTGTATTTCCTTCTTTTAGCTGGTTTTTGCACTTGGACATGGTGGCAGAGAATGAGATTGTGAGAGAAGATTTTTCTACTTTTTTCCCTGAAGAAATCATTGCCCATACCCACAGTAGGTCTGGGTGGGCTGTCTGCCCTCTAGCACCCACATCAGGCACCAGGCACCCAGTGCCACTGCCCTGGGTTGGGAATCATGGTGCCATGGCAGGAAAAAGCTGAACTCCATCCTCCCACCCATGGGAGAGACCTGGAGCACCTGGGAGATGCCCTCATTCACATCCACCTTCTGCAAGGGGTGATAAAGAGCTGGAAGGAGTCTTGGTGGTGCTGCCAGGAGCAGCAGAGCAGGGAAGAGGCGGGCAGGGAAGAAGACCTGCATGTCACCAGCACCTTCTTCCACCCGGATGACACGGTGACAAACTGCGTGGTGACATTCCCCTGCACTGTCTTGACAACCCATCAGCAAGGTGCAAACAGCAAAGTGTGCCATGATAAGGGGCCTGGCAGAAGGGCTTAGGCAGAAGTGCAGGTAGGCTGGAGGAAAGCCAGCAGTTCACACGTAAACATGACAAGGGTGTTATGTCCACAAGGCTCAGAGATCTCCATTTTGGCCAAATAAGAGATACTTTTTTTTTTTTTTTTTTTGCTGCTTTTCAAGGGCAGTAATGTCACAGCAATATTTATCCAGGATACATCAGCACCCTCAGTGCAATGTCTGTGAGTGAACTTTGACCCTCCCCTGTTTGCTCCCCACCTCCCTCAGCCCCGTGCATGGCATGGTGCCCTCCTATGTGTGATCCCATAGATCCCACCATGGTCTCCATCCCTCACATCCCCCCAAAATCCCGCCCACCCACACACCAACTGTGTAACACCACAGCCCTCCTCCCCCTCGATCACACACTGCTCCATAAACCTCCATAAACCTCATCCACCAGGCCTGGACTGGGATTCACCAGGAGAGAGGGATGCTCAGCTGCTTCCCATGGGTACCTCCAAGCTGCCTCTCCTTGGTCTCATCCTACCACAGCTTCTAATCCCTGCCCCTCAGCTGGGACCAAGCTGACTGGCACAGCCACCCCAGCCATGGGGTTTCTTGGACATTCATGCCAGGAGTTCAGGAACCTGCCTCCATCAGCAGGGAGACATAATGGTGCTTCAGGGAGGACATACTTTGAGTTTATGGGCATCTAGAGACACTGAAACTTCCCCAGCAAAGAGAAATAATAGACAGCGAGGAAGGCTTAGGAAAGAGATTTGTTGCATTGAATCCCATGTACTTCAGGCATGGGAATGGAGTACTTGTGGCCTTTCCACAGGCCACAATTCCATTTCATACAGCTCATGAACACAATGTTTTTTGGCATTAATAAGGACTGACGTTCATTTCTGGTCCATCAAGCGAGTCTGAAAGACTGATTCAGACCTTGGAAAAGTTTTCTAATTCCTGCTTCAAAACACTGAATAGAAAGCACCTGCCCTGCCCAAAACACTTCACCCCATGTTGCCAGTAAATCCTTCCAAAGCAGACATCAGCTCCAGCCTGCCTCTCTGTGTGATTCTCTCCTCTTTACACAGCACTGCTCCAGAGATGCTTCTGTGGAGCTGCTTTCCTAGTGCCTCTCCATTGAGATTTGATCTGGTTGTTTATCGAGCCTTGTACAGTGTTTGTTATTTAAGGAATTCACAAGATAGAGGTGAACACTTCCAGCCTAGCTGTGCTTTGAGTTACCAGGACAATCATTTAACATGTCCCAGGCTCCATGGGGCTACTTGCCAATTTAAAGGGCTCCAGCAGGCTCCTGTTAACCTCCCTGTATATTAAAGTGAAGTAATTTTCATCCTTAGTTCCTAAATTTCCACAGAAGTTCTTCAGTCATGCCCAGAGCCAGGCAACCTGCTGGCTGTGAGCAGTCTCGGAAAGTCAGCTTCTTTTCCTGTTTGTGACTTTGCCACTAATAGATGCTGATCTTTCCCAAATCTGCACCTACTCACACTTAATTAGCTCAACTGGTTTATACAAACCTGTGCTGACATCAGGATTGCTCACACACTGATCACCACAGCTATGAACAAAAGGATCCTGGCTCCTCATCTGCTCTTCCTGCTGCTGGCACCAAGCACCTCATCCCACCCTTTAGCTGCACAAACTGAGAGTCACGGAATTGTAGAACGGTTTGGGTTGGAAGAGACCTTAAAGATCATTCAGTTTCAACCCCTCTGCCATGGTCAGGGACACCTTCCACGAGACCAGGTTGCTCAGAGCAATCCAAATCCAAACCCACTGCTGCCATGTGCTGACAGCAAGGGCTCCCAAGTCTTTT
>VZRO01002985.1:1041085-1229101 GCA_013397915.1 Daphoenositta chrysoptera
TTTTTTTTTTGCTGCTTTTCAAGGGCAGTAATGTCACAGCAATATTTATCCAGGATACATCAGCACCCTCAGTGCAATGTCTGTGAGTGAACTTTGACCCTCCCCTGTTTGCTCCCCACCTCCCTCAGCCCCGTGCATGGCATGGTGCCCTCCTATGTGTGATCCCATAGATCCCACCATGGTCTCCATCCCTCACATCCCCCCAAAATCCCGCCCACCCACACACCAACTGTGTAACACCACAGCCCTCCTCCCCCTCGATCACACACTGCTCCATAAACCTCCATAAACCTCATCCACCAGGCCTGGACTGGGATTCACCAGGAGAGAGGGATGCTCAGCTGCTTCCCATGGGTACCTCCAAGCTGCCTCTCCTTGGTCTCATCCTACCACAGCTTCTAATCCCTGCCCCTCAGCTGGGACCAAGCTGACTGGCACAGCCACCCCAGCCATGGGGTTTCTTGGACATTCATGCCAGGAGTTCAGGAACCTGCCTCCATCAGCAGGGAGACATAATGGTGCTTCAGGGAGGACATACTTGGAGTTTATGGGCATCTAGAGACACTGAAACTTCCCCAGCAAAGAGAAGTAATAGACAGCGAGGAAGGCTTAGGAAAGAGATTTGTTGCATCGAATCCCATGTACTTCAGGCATGGGAATGGAGTACTTGTGGCCTTTCCACAGGCCACAATTCCATTTCATACAGCTCATGAACACAATGTTTTTTGGCATTAATAAGGACTGACGTTCATTTCTGGTCCATCAAGCGAGTCTGAAAGACTGATTCAGACCTTGGAAAAGTTTTCTAATTCCTGCTTCAAAACACTGAATAGAAAGCACCTGCCCTGCCCAAAACACTTCACCCCATGTTGCCAGTAAATCCTTCCAAAGCAGACATCAGCTCCAGCCTGCCTCTCTGTGTGATTCTCTCCTCTTTACACAGCACTGCTCCAGAGATGCTTCTGTGGAGCTGCTTTCCTAGTGCCTCTCCATTGAGATTTGATCTGGTTGTTTATCGAGCCTTGTACAGTGTTTGTTATTTAAGGAATTCACAAGATAGAGGTGAACACTTCCAGCCTAGCTGTGCTTTGAGTTACCAGGACAATCATTTAACATGTCCCAGGCTCCATGGGGCTACTTGCCAATTTAAAGGGCTCCAGCAGGCTCCTGTTAACCTCCCTGTATATTAAAGTGAAGTAATTTTCATCCTTAGTTCCTAAATTTCCACAGAAGTTCTTCAGTCATGCCCAGAGCCAGGCAACCTGCTGGCTGTGAGCAGTCTCGGAAAGTCAGCTTCTTTTCCTGTTTGTGACTTTGCCACTAATAGATGCTGATCTTTCCCAAATCTGCACCTACTCACACTTAATTAGCTCAACTGGTTTATACAAACCTGTGCTGACATCAGGATTGCTCACACACTGATCACCACAGCTATGAACAAAAGGATCCTGGCTCCTCATCTGCTCTTCCTGCTGCTGGCACCATGCACCTCATCCCACCCTTTAACTGCACAAACTGAGAGTCACGGAATTGTAGAATAGTTTGTGTTGGAAGAGATCTTAAAGATCATTCAGTTTCAACCCCTCTGCCATGGTCAGGGACACCTTCCACGAGACCAGGTTGCTCAGAGCAATCCAAATCCAAACCCACTGCTGCCATGTGCTGACAGCAAGGGCTCCCAAGTCTTTTATACACTTATTTTTTGAGAGCACTCCATATCCCCCCTGAATTTACCTTAAAATTATATGGTGAAGACATTCCGTGGATTGCCACCCAAAATTATTTTTCGCTGTTGTTCCTTTTCCTTTGGAGCCCCAGGGATGTGGGATTTCACATGGACCACATGGAGGTATCCCTCAGCCCCATACAGGGAATTTCTTGCACATACTTTTATATGACTGCTATGAACCAGCAAAGATGGGAAGACACCTAAATTTTGCCCACACAAGGGCTCATGTCTGCTCACGTGATGGAGGAAATAGAAGGCCAGCACAGGCACTGCTCAGGTCCATTTGGGGCCAACCCCAAAAGTTGGAATTCAGTGGTCTATTCAGTTGCCTTCTATTTTTTCAAGCAAACCAATTTACCAACATATTTCAATAGCTTAATTTCTCAATCCATTCTAAGCAACGTCCGTGACAGCAGTGAAGAAAGGCTGAGGAAATACCCAACCACAGTGACAGCTTCCCTCATGCAGTGACAGGCAGGTGTCCTGTACCTGACAAGAGGCAGGAGCAGAGCTGCTACACAGCTGAACAAATGAGTGTACATAGGTACTGCATGGTGAGGGTTGGGTGCATTTTGGTCACTCTTAGGTGGTTCTCCAGCATTTTTGGGATCTCACATAGTAGATATCTAGAGTCACCCACACAGTCCACAGCTTTCCCAAGGAATAAGAACTTATGGGAGAAGGGAAAGGGAAATGAGCTGGCCAAGCTCACCCGTGGGCCATGGCACGAGCAATGCCGAGCTCTGGAAAAACACAAGTCCTGGAGCATCAGTGTTTTTGTGTGAGTGATGGGATGGCAGTCTCATGGATACCTCCAGCCCTGCCTTTTTGCACATCCAGCTGCAATCAGTATGTCACAAGAATCCGTAGACAGTCAAAAAAATTATGAAAACATGGCGTGTTTTTTTTCCTTTCTACGAGCCACCTGCTCCCAGTCAATGTGGAGCACAACCCTTTGTGTAGAAAATCCAATAAACAAAACTGTAAAGCATCTGTCCTGCAACTGGATCCCAGCCCATGGCAAAGAGTGAATCTGAGCCATTGCAAACAGCTGGGAATAGCATTTAATTCTTGCACTGTGCCTCACAGCCTGTACACAGCTTCCAATCAAAACCAAAAAAGATAGGGGGAAAGAGAAAGGTAAAGGAATTCTGCACTGTAAGAGGCTCAGGAAGTAAAAGGGGGAAATGGAGTTTGCCATAGTTTTATCATGACCACATACTACAGGTGAGCAGCCCAGCTCTGCTCTTATTAAATTAAAATGCAAAATTTCTTAGGGGTTTTATGTGATTAGGAGAAAAAAAACCCCATAGGTCATCTTCACCTAGATGATAAAGCATCATCCTCAGTGGACAGAAAGCCTTGACTTAGTCTTTCAATCAGAAGAGTTCTGAGTCCTGGTAGGCCAGGAGCTAAGCTTACAGCATTCAGGGCTAGATTTAGGGAGTTGCCATGTCAACACACCTCCACCGTTAGCAAGAACACCTCAGAGACTGGGATGTGAACTAGAAGCCCTATTTTTAAGTCTCCATATTCAAATTCAGCACAACACAAACCTCGGACTAAATTTCCCCTGAAACTGGAGAAATGCTCTCCGCTTCACCCAAGGTGAAATTTGTTCCACAGCCCCATGACCACCTTGGGCCAATAAAGTAAAAAAAAATGTCCTTTCTGCTGAGCAGTGGCTGGAACATCCTTCTTCCTTAGAAGAATATCAGCCCATGGAAAAGTAAATTCACTCAGATATACCATTTCCAAGGGGGCGATTCTTCTCTCTCACTCTCAAAATGGGGGAAAGCTCTCTGCCAGTATGTAATTTCTTTCCTAATCACATTGCAGTGTCACATACCAGTGAGCTAAGGGCTCCCACAGCAGCGTTATTCTCCAGCATATGTGACTTTGTATAACATGTGCTTCGCTCGGCAGTCATCAGCAACAGAGAGCAGGAGCATCCTTCTTCCTCTATGACATTATTAGGCATTAAGAGCACTACATAGCAGTGCATTTCAGCTTCTTTATTTTCTCCCAGTAAAAGCAGCTTGGCCACCTGGTGTGCTGCACACACAGTTAAATTCCAAATGTAATGTATTTTGGAGCGAAAGAGATTAGAAAGCTGCTGTAATGAATCTCATTACCAGTGTCTTTATATCCCCATCTAGTTGGAAGCAGAGATCATCCAGACCTAGGTACTGTACGCATTTAAAAGAATATAATCTACCTCTCAACCCTGTCATTACAAGACAAATTGTTTCCTTTGGCCTGATGTTCCAGCCATGTTTTTCCTCAGTCTTAAAACATGTTAACAGCCAGATTTTCTCGACAACTGAAGGTCATATTTCCAAGTGCTCAGCACCCACAACTGGGCTAGGTTGTTTTATGAGTGTTTGATTCTCATTTAGACACCTAAAATAAGAGCCAGATTTTTGGATACGCTCAAAAGCCTCCAAGATCTTCCAAAAATCTGGACCTAGAGTTACTCCAGTAACTTGCCAAATTAGTGGAAATTAAAGTAGACAGCATCTCATCATGTTACTCTCTGCAATGATAAACAAGCAAATTTACTGTTGTATCCATTTCAAAGCCCCATCCCCCTTTTAAAGGCAGTTATTTGCCGGTCTATTCAAAGACAGGACAACATTTACAACTGTGATTTCTGTGTTAAAAAAAAATCCAGATTTTCATATCACTCTTCATATGTTCTCAGGAGAAGAGAAAGATGTAATTTAAGCTATATTTGGTCCACATTTCCATGGCAGTTCATGTACAGGCAGAAGGATATGACCAGGAAACTTCAACCCAGAAAATGAACATTGGGAACATAACTGCAGCTGGTGGGTTAGAGGGGAGTGTCTTTTTGCATCTTTGGAAGCTGAATGCACACATCCTCCCCTGAACCACAGCTGGGTCATGGAACACAGGCCTCTCTTCCTGAGTTTCAAGTGTATGACTGGTCAAATACGAGTAACTACACCCCTTTTTTTGCTTCATAAGAAGCACTTCCAGTGTGAAACTGAAATGAAAGAGTGCAACCAAAATGAAAGGACCACCCCTCCCTTTCCATCCCATCGCTGTGCTCTTCCCTGACCTTGCACTTCAAGAATAAATGTGGGCCAAAACTGATTATCCTCTCTCAGAAATGTTTCCAAAATTCCAAGAATTTTCATATGAGCCTGACAGAAAGCCTCCAGACTGAAAATTATGGAGAGATTCAATCACCAAGGAGTAGTTGTGCAGGAGAAATCTTTAACCAGTTCCAGCCAGAATGGGGATTGCTCTGAGCTAAGCCTCAAATTCTGCCAGAGCTGTTCCTCTTCTGCACAAGCAACTTAATGTTTATTAGGCAAGCAAATAAGATTTACTAGCTATCATCTGGGTGGTTGTAATAAACAGAACATTTCAGTTTCAGTGAGACACATTCTCCTCTACTCCCTCCTCAGATGAACCTTCACATTTGCTGATTTATAAGCATTGAGATTTCAAATCAGCCAACTTCTGACTCGTGCTTCTATTTACCTATTTATTTACATAAACTTGTCTGATATGACTGTTCTTGCATGTGCTGCACGGCATCTCAATGCAGATTAACTCCTTCATCTATTCCAAATGTTTCCATGCAAATACAGAAATTACAGAAGAACATTTGAATTTATCCACAGTGGATCTCCTGACTGGGTGGGAACCCATTGCAAGTATCCTTTGTAAGCAAGTTTTGCCCGTTCTAGAGGTAAGTAATATATTTCAGTGTGAAAATATAGCAGAGTGGGATGATAAAACTTGTCCTATGATCAAAACTCTGAAAAAAGACCTGGTTTTAGTTCCCTGATCTGATGATACAGATTTTCTGTATGACCTTGGGCAAATTATTTAATGTTAGTTCCTCTGATGAAGATAAAGTCACCCCTTTCCTCCCACTCTGTCTGATGGTATGGTGTGGTCTCCTCCTATTTGTTACCACGCCAAAAAATTAAATTTAGGACTTCTGCTCCACAGTATTTAATAACAAAAGTATTTTAAGGAGAGTAAAGAAAAGGAGCCAGCCAAATGTGCATGCACCATTAAGAAAATCTCAGTCGTTTCAGGTGACAGATTCAGTGCCAAATAGTAATAATACTCACATACATATTCTAACGAGAGCTTTCAGGTTTCCTCAATAGCCTGTTCTACCAAGGCTGGCTCTGGAGCATCACCCTGCAAACCCCGAGGGCAAAGATGTGCTTTGGAGATTGTTTACAGAGTAGCAAATAGGGAGGAGATCTGCTGGGAGATGCAAGGAAAAAGCCAGGCGAGTGAAAATGCCATCATTTACAGATAAACACAGAGTGCATTTTATTTTTGAATCCACGAGGTTTGGTAGGCACAACAAGCTTCCCGTCCCTGCTGCTATCCTTCATCTCTTGCTCCAGTCTATCAGCATTGTAAGTCAGCGTATCTGGATGTGAAGCACTCCCCGTCTGAATGGGCCATTCATCTTCTGACACCGCGCGGGCAGAGCATGTGAAATGTCGAGAGATTACACACTGCCAGAGTGAGAGATGCCTTGACGCAATTAAAGCGTGGAGAACACATAAATCCCGGATTTAAATGACTCCATCCAAAGAGCCGCCACGCACGGCCCCCTCCACCAACAGGGTGGGCTCAGCACCCCTGAAACCAGCCCGGAATCCAATAGAGGAGCTGGTGTTTGGACCATGGAGAGGGAGGTTTCCAGGGTGCAGCCTTTCCTAACGGGCTGTGGTTGAGGAGACAGTGATGGGTTGCTTTGACAGGTGAGGCAGACCTGGTGAAATGGCCCAGGGAAGCAGAGTGAGGAGCAGAGGCGAGATGAAACAGCAGTATCTGAATAAAACCCATGTCAGGGAGGCGGTCATGCTGATATAATATCAGCAATGAGAGGGAGAATGTAAGAAAAAGTACATGGTAAATTAAGCACCAAGGCTGTTAAAGGTCCTGTTATTTTCCAGCTAGTTGCCTTCTGATTGTTCGTTAAAGTACAATATCCAGCCCTGAAAAACAGCCAGTGAAAGTTCACTCATTTTTCCTGTTGGCAAGTGGTCACAGGATCTGGAGACAACCTGCCTCCCCGGATCTTGACTCACTGCAGTGGTGCCTTGGCCATTAATATTCATATAGAAGCTAATGGTGCAGAATTGGGTGTTTGCATTTGTCCTTCCTGGTGTTTCCTACACTTGAATGTGGGCAGCACTCCCATTTTTCATGGGACAGGCACATAACTTGGTACTGTGCTCAAGCCCTCCCAGAAACAAGATGGGAACTCCTCTATTTTCCATTAAAAAACAAAGCAAATAAAATCATGCATTTCTCAGAGCTGAGGACTGAAGCATGACCTCCACGTCAAAAACACTAGAGGACAAGGGGGAAGAATTGATTTCTGTTTGGTAGAAATCTTATGATTTTTAAGCCAGACTCCTGATCGTGGCAGTGCTGAGCGTGATGTTTTTAGCAATTTCTGAGTCATCAATCCTGGCTCTCCCAGCAGGAGAGGAAAGGAGATGCACAAGCAGCAGTGTCCTAAAACACCGTGTTTTCAGAAAAAAAAATTAAAGAAAAAAGAAAGTCTGTGGTGGCTTAGGGGAATTCTCATAAAAGCAGCCATCTTTTCCTCAGTCCTTAACCCCTCGGTGCCCATGGAGGCAGCCTCGGCTGCAGCCCCGGGATTAGCAGGGTGTTGACTGCCCAGCACTTCCCTGCCATGGGCCTGCAGGCAGGGGGATGCCCACTACAGCCGGCTCAGCAGGGCACTGCCAGCTCCCTCCTGGCCCACAGCTGGCACCAGGGACGGCCACTCTAAACCCTGCCAGGCTGAGTGCCACTCGGAGCCTTACAGAGACGCCTAAAATCCCTGACTCCCCTCCCAACCCCACCAGCAGCAAACTTGTGACCACGGCAAAGCTGACGTTCCTAAACACGCCGAACTCCCGCCTTGCTCTGTAGGAGCTGTCAGCAGCTACACCCGCTGTGCAAAGGGTGCAGAGGCCCCACCGCTGCGTGCCCAGAGAGGTGCTGAGGGTGCGGGATGCTCCCCATTCCGGCGGGGTCTCCATCAGCACCCGCAGCAGCGCTCCCTCCTGCAAGGGACCTGCCGTGGGTGCAGACATGAGCCTGCCCCTTTCTGTGCCGCCACTGAAGGGCTGTGACACCTTCCCCCAGCCCTGTTCCCTGCCACGGGAGCGAAGCGCGAGCATCCCCGCGGCTGAGCGCCGGTCCCAAACTCCTGAATCCCGCCGCGTGGGCGCGGCGAGACGCGCTCGCCGCCTCCCAGAACGTCGGCGGGCGGCACTTCCCTCACCCTGCAGACACCGCTCCGTCTCCGGGGACGGTGAGGGGGAGAAACAAACAGCTAGAGACGCAGGCTGGCTGAAGGTACGCCGCCGGTGCCCCGTGCTAGCCTTGAGAATGCGGGGCAGCGCCGTCCCCGTTCGTGCCTGGCAGCGAATCCCCGCCGCCTCCTGCCCCTGCTCGTCGCGCTGGCAGCGGGCACTTTCGGGGCAGGGAGCCGCTCCGGGTTGGCGTCGATTCATCTGCCGCGCAGCTTCGCGGGGCTGCGGTAGCTGGCAGGGAGCTCCCACACTGATTTTTGTCAAGAGCGCCGGGCAATAATGGAACGACACCTCGCCATGTTTGCAAACAAACACTGCCTCCTTTCCTGTTTAACACCATCTGCCACCCAAACCCAATTTCCCTGCCCCCACCCCTTCCCAAAAATGACAGCCAGGGAGAACTCCGAAAAGCAGCTGCTCAGCCAAAGCGTGCTCTTTTGTGCTCAGTTTTGAGAGGTGCTGGCAAGGAGTCCGCGGTCCCACGCACGGCACACACCTCGCTGCGCGCTCACGGCTGAGCGGCGACGGGGATGGGGATTTGTTTATTCCTTTTCTGCAGACACAAACTAGTTCAGTGTGGGTTTGCTTTTGGGCTTTTCCACTGCATGGCCTTCCTGACCTCTCTGCTCTGTGGCAGGAGCTGGTGTGGACATGGGAATGGAAGGAAGAAGAGACTGCACTTCGCTCCTCATCTCCATCAGCAGATTAGTTTAGTTTTTCCCTTCACGGGTCCTTCTCTAAGAGCACTTGTAGGCTCCAAACCTGGGCTGATCGGGTTCAGGCACGTATCTGGCACCCACGCAATCGCAAACATTTCCCCAGGGCTGCTGCACCGACTGATGTGCCTCCAGGGAGCAGATAAAAGTCTTCCCGACTAGCCCAGCTTTTCTCATGTGCTCTCCTTGAAACAAAGAAAAGGGAGTAAAAGGAAATAACTTCATATAACCAAGGAACAAGTTTACCCAAAAAGGATCGGGCTCCTCAGGGCTTCAATGAACGTGCGGGAAAAAAATGATTCCTTGAGCAAAGAGGCTGTTTGGTTGAAGAAAACCAAACACTGCTCACAGCACTGCAGGTGGGAACCTGCTGCCTTATTTATCACAGAGCTGCAGAAAAGAGACAGTGAGGGCGTTGCATTCCATAATGCCCTGGTTAAGATATTAACACTTCTGTGACATCTATCCCTCCATTGCATTAACAACCAAGATGATTAACTAGAGTTCATATGCACTGCATTAAAAACCAGAGGCTCTTTCATGTAATGTTTTTCATACCTGTTCCCCAGGGCACCCATGTCCTCTCTGTCACATGGCAGAGGAGGCCCCCTTTAACAGCCAAGAAATTGAGAAGGTTCCTTCATCCTGGGCCCAAGTGGTGCACACGTATCTCGTGGCCTCAGCTCCTTCATGCAGGAGGGGCCAAAGCTCCAAAATTTAAATACCACCTGGTGGACACAGGGTTGTGATACGGTCTTAAGCCTCAGACACCGCTTGGAATCAGAATCACCAAATGGTTTGGGTTGGAAGGGACCTTTAGGATCATCTCGTTCCAACCCCCTGCCATGGGCAGGGACACCTTCCACTAGACCAAGTTGCTCCAAGTCCCACCCAACCTGGCCTTGCTCAGAAAGTCTTCAGTATGTCCACAATCATTACTTTTCAACCTCTACAATCCCTAGGTGTTGTTTCTGTGCAGTTGCAATTGGTTTACTCTCTCTGAAGTAGCAGTGGAGACCTCTGAGGTCACCATGAACATCCTTGTTCTGTGGGTGTGTATGTCCCACAGCACAAATTTTTAAATCACAAGAGCTCAATCCTACACATTGAACATCCCAGTGATGCTGGGGAGGGGCAGGAGGAGAGGGTTCCTTGCAAGAAACCATGCTGATGGATTTCTGAGGTCCTCATATTTAAATATTTGAAAATATTTTAGACAAAAAATACACAATGCATTTGATATAATTCTTGGTCTCTGAGTACAAAACAGTGTGCACTGCGCACAGAGCATGTGATGTGTCCAAGCTTCCCCTTTCCTGGGCTGGGGTAGGAGGTGTCCTCTCTTTTCTGAGTGACCCCATCTCTGCAGTACCGGTTGTTGGTAGAGGGAGGATGTCTACATTGGCCTTCACCTTACAGACTGTTTCCTTTTTTTGGGTGCACTTGGCCAGCCTGCCTTTTTTCCATGGAAGAATCCTTTCAGTAGGCTATGATCTGCCAGAAAAATAAAGTACTTCCCATCTAGACAGTGATGAAGATGTTTTATTTCCAGCACAACAACTTAGCTTTCTTTTATCAGATAATTTAGTCTTTTCTGCCCTAGTCACTGACCTGAAGATGAAGCCATCTGTCCACCCTCCAGTAGCCTTCACATTATGTACCAAAATGTCACAGGATGTGGCACTGATGATCTTTAAGATGGTCCAAATTGAAAGCACTTGCCATGACCTCATGGCTTTTTAGATTTCTCATGATCCTCTCTGACTTTTTCTGCTGGTACCAAGTCACCTCAAGTTTTCATGTTATGACTCTAAAGGAATTTAAATATTTGAGAGCAACTATCATAATAACTATGTTTCATAAGTTAGTTGCCTCTGAGGTGGCTGGCCTATTAAAAGGCCACAAGTGAACACCATAAGGTAAATCCTTTCCCTGCCCACCAGGTACTCCAGGTACTACACTTTGGATCTTACAACACTTCTGGTTTTACAAGAGAACAGAGACTTGGTTACGAAGTCATGCTGTTCCCAGCCACTGAAATAACTTCTTTTGCACTTGAGGCCACCCCCTATTCTTGCTGTAAAACACAGGCTCCCTTTCAGTGAAGTTTCTTTTGCTCTTTGATGCTCTCTGAGGCTTCCCATTGCCTGTTTTGTTCTCCTGGCGATCAGATCCTCACTGTGTTCATCTATCCCTGTCTGCAGAGATTGCTGCTGTGCCCCCACCTTGCTAAGATTTCCATGCCCTTGCCCTGCCCTGCCAGCCCGTGCCCGAGGGACAGGATGCTTGTTTTTTCCAGAGACTTGATTCCGTGTGGCTTCGTGCTCAGTGGCTGCAGAGGAAACTTTTTTTTTTCCTGATTCAAACACAAGGACTCAAAGTGCAATTCAGGAAGATAAGAACAGCTGTGAATGATGCCCTCCTTCACCACCCCTCCTCAATCCTCCCTCCAAGGGCATGGGGAGCTAACCCTACCAGCAGCTACTTCGGCAGGAGCCCATCCTCTCCATAAATCCCTGTTGTTCTCCCTTCTAGATGTCCTAACCCTTTATAAGCACCTGAATGTATTTTCACAGAGAAATAGTGTATCTGCAGGGTCTATTTGACATTTCCCTTTTAATTCTTGCAAACAGTATCTAGCTGACAGGTTTTGGGTTTGGCTTAGGTATTTAGGATGAATCCATATTTTATCTTTGCATTTGTGTTTTAGAGAAACAAACCATGAGTCTGTCCTCCAAAGCAAGCCCACATATCAGTGTGGCACTCAGCAGTGGGTTCAGTCCTCTTTTGCCCTTTGGGGTATAAATTCATTGATGGGTGTTGGATGTGCTTCTGTGGAAACTGACAGGCAGTTCAACCCTACATTTATGCCATAAAGCCCATAATTGCCTTTTAGAAAGCAGATGTTTCTTGCATCTTCTGTCTCCTCAAAATAAAACCCTCCCCTTGCTGCCTTCCTTTACCTCTGGATGAAATAGTGGATTTCAGTGGTTGTTTTTGAAAGCTGCCATTGCTTTTTTTGTCTGCACATCCCATCATGAGGCATAAATGACTCTGGGCTAGCTCATATGCAAATTTTGCTACAAAACAAGCTGCTCTTTCACTGAGTTTTTCCATTTTATGGTTGGTCAGCTCAGTTGATTCGGGTATTTATAAATACCCCTCTTTTCAGCCTTTCAGTTTCCTCCATTGCTGCTGCTGACAGTGCTGTTCTGGGCCAGGTGAGGATCTTCTCCACCAGCAATCAGCGATGGTTTATGGCACTCGTAATGATGAAATTCCATCTGTCTCACAGCAGATCCCTCAGGAGGTTGCTAATCAAACAACATTCAATTAGCCCCTCCAGCTCTGCCACATATTCAGCTACATCATCTCCTCATCCTATGAAACTCGAAGGAGACCACCAAATTGCTTGGCTGTGGTGCACAATGCTCTGTTACATCTTCTGCAGCTTTCCCAAGCATTTATCTCCCCTTTTCTGAGGTTGTAACAGACTCCTCAAAGGTGAGTCGGTTTAATTGCTACAGAAATCAATTTTGCTCGGTGCCTGTTGGTTCTTATCTATAATCTGTTCTGAAAGAAAATAGCGGCCCTACTATCTGCTATATTGCTTGCAGTCCTCATTTTCTTCCTTAAGGACTTCGACTTGTCCAAGAAGTTTTCAGTTCCAGTTTATTTTGTTTTTTTTTTTTTTTTTTACAGAGGCCTTCTCAAGCCACAGCAATCTCTTTACTCAAACTGGGAACCTGTTGCTTTGCTTAACCTGTTGCTTTGTTTTGTTTAAGTCCTTTGTGAACTTCTGCTCACAAAACTAGGGGAAATAGGGCTGGATACCAAAAGCACCAAGCAGCTCTGCTTAAAACCTTTTATCTTTGTTAACATAACCTTCACTGTTGTCTCCAGAGATCTATCACAGTGATTTTAGTAAGGAGACTCGGAAATGTGTGGAGGTAGAATTGAGTCCTTTAGCAGCACTGGGGCAGAGGGACATCGATTTTGGGCAGCTACAGCCACACTCTGCCTGAATAGTGGACAGATGACACGTGTTATTTAGGATGTCAATTGAATGTCTTCTAGGGTCATTTGGTTTGAATTAGCAAAAAAGACATTCGTCTGAATTGCAGTAATTGATGAGGGCTGAAAAGCCATGATAAGATCTGGAGTTAGAGGATATAATCTAGGCTCTTCCCCATGGCTCTGCTGGGTTTTAACAGAACTTTTTCAAGCCTGTTAAGTGAACACGATGGAGCCGACACAATGGAGAAATATGTCATTCCCACCCATCCAGAAAAACCCTACAAAAAATTGACTAACAACAGACTTTGCATGCAAACTTTTGAATAGAGTTTTTCCAAGCCTGGAGAAAAAGGTCAGAACATCCCCTGACACTTGGGGCTATTTTTTATTTTACGCAAACCTGTTCACCCATCGCCGGTCTCAGGGAATGACCTTCCATAACCTACATGCTGGGTTTGGTTTGGAAGCAATGTCCCTTGAAAGGAGCTTCACAAGCATCTTTCCTGTCTTGCATGAAGTAGCTGCAATGGTGTGGCTCCGGCTGGCAGCAGGAGGTGGGCAAATTCGATTGCATGTCACAAAAACCACTTGATCTTCAGCAGGGGCTTATCTTGTGTTGCACATCATTATCAATAAGAGGAAATATCAGGAAATATTCAGGAATGTGTGCCTTGTCAAGACAGCAGACTAGTCTTGAAGGTTTGGAGGGTAAAGCGTGGTTGTTGGAGTTCCTTTCTGGTGCAGCCTCGGTTTTCAATGGCAGACAAGGATGGACAGATCTAACAAAGTGTGGAAGTGGGATCAGGCAGAGCAGGGTCCATCCCACTCCCCTGCTGAGGGCTTCTGTGCTCTTGATCAGTGACATATTTTCTCTGTGGCCCAGGCTGCCATGGAAAACACGGACATGATATTTCCCTCCTCTGATGCCTTCCTTTCATGTTCAGCTTAAAGAACATCAGGCAATGGTCTACTTCTTACCTTGTTTTTGCTGTGCTGCCATCACTGCAGAGCCTTGTCTCACTTCAGCTGTCTAGACATGACCACAGTGCAAATATTAAGCAGCACTGACAGCTGAAACCCTGCTTCCATCTTATTTCCTTAGATGTCAGCAAATAATGTCATGGCATCAGGGATGATACACCCCGGCCCAACATAACAGAAGTGACACAACATGCTGAAACCAAGACATGACAAAAATCCCAGGCATACACATATCCACTCCTGGACCTCTTTGCAGCTGGCAGGGAGAGACAGGAGTAGACCCTGCAAAGCACATCACACTTTGCAGGAGTTTCACAGCTTCCAACAGGTGAACCAGCTGAACCTGCAGCTTGGCCGGGTTTTGCCTTCATCATGAAACTGCTCTGAGGAAGAGAACAGCACCAGACATCAGGTTGTTAGAGAGAAGGAGATATGAAGCTTTATTTCCAGGTTATCATTTCCAGCTGAGTCTTGTGTAGCTCACTAGTAGGTAAGAGCCATTGTCACTTGACTTCCATTGTGAATTGAACAACAGAAGACTTTGCCACCACCAGAGAGGCTTGATGGCTGAGGGAGAGTGGCAGGACAGGACTTACAGACCCTGGTGCACCCATACTGAGGTGGTGATGGCTAATCTGCTCTTGGTGCTACCAAGAGCTACACAAAAACAGACTTAGAGCTCAGTAATTCCTCTTTCAAATCTGTCTTGCCCTTTGCCCAGGTCCTCTCTGATGTGTGTGCACCCGCAGAGGTGAGGAGCCAGGTTCTCAGCATCCCCACCTCCTCCCGGGCAGCCTGTGCTGCTGCCAGCAATAGCATCCCCCCTGCTGCTGAGGCTATTTTTCTTCTGCAGATCAATAGAGAACTTCAGCTCTGTCTCATCCCAACTGCACTAAACAAGTGGCACTTCAATACAACAATGACATCTTCCTAAAATACTCCAAGACAGATAGTCAGGGAAAGCCCCATGGGTTCGACTGTAGTGGGGCAGAGGAATGATACCCATCCAAAACACTAAACTTTCCTCAAGGCTGACCTGCCCCTGCCCCAGCCCCAGAAATGAAGAATTTTCGTCTACCAAAGGGTTGTAGCCTTTGCCATGTGCAAGGAGCAAGCAACAGTCAAGGCAGAATTTTGTTTCTTGTCCCCTTAATCAGCACCTCAAAAGCTGAAGGTTAAGTCCTTGTGCACGCAGCAGGCAGGAAAAAAGTCTTTCAGACAGCCTTGCATCTGGAAACCCTCTGCCAAACACAGACTTTCTGTCACAGAGAGCTCCTCCTTGAAAAGAAATGTGCCCATGACCATTTTGGAGCAATCTGACCTTTTTCATGGAGATATATGCCTCCCTGTCAATGGCTCATAAATGGATGAACAGCTCAGCTCTTTTTAATAGAGTTAGGCACAGGGTAATAATAGACTTGTGCAGCTCTCTCTCTTTGCTTAATTCATCTTTCTACAAATCATTAACATTGTTGGAATAACTGCTATCATTAGCTTGGATTCCTCCTCGCAGCAGCCGACGGCGGCATTGCGGTGAGCAGCTCGTGGAAAATGGGGTTTCCCACTCCTGTTTGCACAACAGAGACTCAGGGCAGGGCCTTTCACTCTCCTGTCAAAGCAGGAAAGGTGCTGAATAAAGCAGAGTGAACTCCTTTCCTCCTCCACCAAAGAGCAGATCCCAGGGATGAGAGGAGACAGAGCGTGGGCTTCAACTGAGGCTCTCAGTGCAGAGGTTGTAGCCCGAACCCAGCACAGGTAAAAGCCATGCAAGCCTCTCCTACACCTTCTCACCCATACAAATGATCCTGTGGTCTCCACACACAAGCAAATGATGCCTTCCTGCTGACACAGTTCCTGTGAGGATGGTGCTCAACAACCAATAATGGTAAAATTTCTCCGTTTGCTCTTATTTTCGTAATTTCTAAGCCAAGATCCAAGTGCCTACAGGCTTCAGGGTACAGCACAGCCACAGCAGTGATGTCCCTGTACAGCATCTAGCAGGTTTCATGCCAGGATGATATTCCTTTTGAAGTGTTGGCAGCTGCTGGGAGCTGAACAGAGCCTTGCTGCTGTGTGGCCTGGTGAATCCAGCGCTGGTCTGAGCCGAATTCACAGCGGGCATAGCCTGGTGCTGGATCAAAGCAGGCTGGTCCTGGCACTGCTCTGGGCAACCTGCCTGCCTGCACGGTGGAGGGAGCTCTGCTTGCTGCTGCTGCCAGCCACAGGGACACCATGGAGAAGGAAGCGAAAACCTCTGGGTGGATTTCTTGGCATGTGCTTTGGTTCATCAGCAAAACAACCCAAAGCCCAATCCTGTGGTTCATCAGTCCCCAAATTATTAAACAAGTCCTCAGCAGTGGATGGGGCTCAGCCCTCAAGAGCTCTGGGCCTGATCCCACGGTTGGAATCTGCACATGTATCTGATTAGCATTGTGGGATCATCCTTTAATTAAATTTACTGTGTTTGGTTTATGAGCACAGCGGTCTGGACTCGATGACAGCAGTGCACAGGATGGGGTCCGTGGCTATTTATTCGTGTTGGGGCGCGATGCACGCTCTCTTTTCGTGTGCACAGCCCTCAATGATATCCCTGGGATTGCACATGTGCAGCTGAGAACAGCAATTGGCCTGGGCTCGGCAGCGTTGTGTGACTCTTCCAGTAATCTGAAATGGTCATTTCCTAGCAGTCTGTTTGTTTCTGTGTCAAGGGAAATAATCTAATTTAAGCGCTATAAAATTTACAATTATTGTGCAACAGTTTTAACGAGGCGGAGTAGAGGGGGGGATATCAGGAGAACATTGGGATAAATTGATGCGGTGTGAAGGTGAAAGCAAGGCAAAGCTTCTCCCCAGAAACCAAAATCTACCAGTCCCTTAACAGTGCTGCCATCTGCAATTAATGAAGGCTCACGAGCGAACCCAGTCCTGCCATATACCATGAGCAGAGTTATGCAGAGATGAGAGACCTGTAAAGCACGTGGTTTAAAGGCATCCACATGCTCACAAAGCAAGCCGAGCTGGAGTTTGCTGCTCTGACACAACTTTTTCCAGTAAAGTGTCTGGGCCAGATTACATGTGCTATCAAACCTGCTCAGACCACTGGGAGTCAAAGCGCCCTGGGCCAGGTTTGTGCACATTGTGTTCTCTTATAAAAGATCCCTGTGGTGAGTCCTGTCTCTCCTGCATTCAGCCCATCCCATTATTATAAATTTTCAGTCCAGTGGTTTGAGTTTGGCGATGGTGCAGAATTGAGGCTGTGTTCAGGTCTGTGCTGGGACTGACTGAGGGAGCAGAACCCACCCAGCCATTAGCACCAACTGGTGCAAGGCATAGTCCTTGGACAGGAGATTATAGGGGCTTCCCTGGTAGCAGTGTAAATGAATACCCTCCAGATATTGCTCACAGGGAAGCATCCAAGGATCTAGACAAGATTTTGATTCTGTGTTCACAAAATCCTACTGTGCTCATTGCTTCATGTGCAAAAAGCCAGGCAGTCCTGTTGTATTTAGTTGAAGGAGAGAAACTGCTATGGAGGTGGCAGCACAGCCCAAAAGGCCTGCTGTGCCCCTTTGGAGTGGAAAACCAACCTGCAGTCCCTCTGGTATGGGGTAGCATGACAGACCCACCTCAGTGAATGGTCCCTGTGACAGGCAGCTGGGATGAGAAGAGAATGGACTGCTGTGTCCTTGGCAAGAAGGGAAAACCTCGCTGTCAAGGGATTTGGCTGGTTCTCCTTGCTGCTGCTGTGTCCAGTGAAAACACTGCAGAGGGGGTGACTTGCACCAGTGCCTCCCAGGGTTCTGAGGGAGCCAATATTGTGGCACTTGGTCCTATTCTCCTGTGAGAAGGAGTTTTGCTGGCTGTGTTTCTGAGAAGAACTCTGCATTCTTTGTCATCATTGAACCACAGTTACACATGTACCACATGGACAAAGACCCTGAGCACCACCCAAGAGACCCCAGGGTAAGTTCTCTGGGGTTTCCTTGCTGTTGGCAGGATGGTGAAGGAGAGGATGGGCTTGCCTGCACAGGGTGTTGAATGGTTCTGCTCGTGTTTCCCCCATAACACTGTGCTCGTAACACTGGGAAGTGTCTTCTCTCTGTTCTAGCATTGCCCGTATCTTACAAACAACTTGACCAAGTTAATCTTTCTCTAATCATGCAAGTCAATCCCTCTCCACTGCCCGGGCTGTGTTCATGGTGGCCATTATCCTGTTCCACCTGTCGCCTCTGGTGTCAGACCAAAGGGGAACCACATCTCGACCACAGCTGGGGTTTTGTGTCTTGTTTAAAGCACTCCCCAAGAGGACACCTCATGTTTCTGTCTGAGCCACTTTATTTCCATCACAAAAGCAGCACTCCAGCTAATGCACAGTGAGAGCCCTAGAGGAAAGTTCTTCAGGAGGAGATAAGAGCCAATATGCAAAGTGGTTAATGAGCTTGTCACAGGCATTGGGTTACCACTGCTAGAAGTGGCTAGAGCCAAGCAAAGAGTCCTCTTCTCCAGCACCTTCAAGCCTCTTTCTGCCCCGGGGCCAGGAGCACTGAGAGCAGGCAGGACCAAAGGGAAAATTACATCTCATAAGCCAGAGGCAGGCTAGATCATTGAAATAAGTGTCCCTAATGCTCAGGGGAAGAAGTAGGAGAAAAACCCCAGGACATGTTACACCTCCCTCTGCAAGTTGAAGCCACTCACATTGGTGCTCGTGTGGTCTCTTCCAAAGCATCTGGAATGAGGAAAACAAACCCCAAAGAGCAGGAAAATGGGGCTGTAAAAGATAAAAATCAGTTTTGGGAGGAGGAAGAGGTGGAGAACAAGAAACAGCTCCTCCATTCCTCTTTTGGGCAGTCTAGGTTAAGGTAACACTATTCCCTTAATAGTAGCAGGTCAGGAAGTACTGTACAGCTTTTAACAGATATCACATAGCTCACAGGATAAATTCGAAATTCTGCAGGAGAATGGTACTCATGTGTACCTGCATTACCATGTGTAATCCAGCAGTGCTGCACCGAGGAAACAACGGCATCTTGACCAAGGCTGAGAGCTCGGAAGGATGCAGAAAAGGGAAAAGCCATTTAAACAGACCTCAGACTATCCAGATGTGCCATAGACTTAATTAAGGCACAGATTTTGGAATTGAGTGCAGCAGAATGGAAAGACAAACCTGTCAGGGCACTTGGCAATGTCTAATCAAGGAAACTGAGGTGTGAACGTGGTAGGAGAAAAGTCATTTTCTGGCTGCCACAGGGCTCCCCTCCCCTCCCATGCCCGGTGGTGGCTGCTGCCCTGGGGCGGTGGAGCCTCTTTCCACCATAATTTCTATAAACCCCAATAATAAAACAGAAGACAGTGCCTTCGGGGATGGGCACAAGGGGCCATGAACCAGAGGCCAAGTGTCACTTGGAAGAAGAAAGCAGATCTGGTCTGTGGGTCCATTTTTTCATAACACTGTAGTGTTACAACACTGAGACAAATAATCTGTCAGCCCAAAGAAGTGCATGATGTTGAGATGAAATAGATACAGGAACAGGAGGCTCTTGACGTTTGCAATATGCATTTCCACAAAGAAAACAAACGCTAAAAGAAAGGAAAATACAAAGCAATCATCTCACGAGCTCCAGGCACTGGGGGGAAATGAAAGGGGAAATTTCCACCCAAGCTACTTAGAGTGTGATGAAAATGCAAAATTCACACAAGGCTCTTTTTCCTCACTTCAAAACCCACAGGGTCTCTTGACCCAGGTCAGCATTCAGCTTTACACACTCAAGCTGATCATTCACGTGGTGGTTACAGCACAGGGATGAACTGTGAGAGCTTCTGTTGCAGCAGCAGGAGTAGATACACCGTGTACCTTCATCTTTCCTCATTTGCTTCCCTTCATAAGTAAATATAGCCCAGGAAAGAGTCACTGCTCAAAAGGTGTGAGGGGATGGATCTTGACCTTTTAATGTTGTTAATGTAAAACGGGACTAAATCAAGGACCCCATCAGCACCACGCTAATTTCAACACATTATTCTTTTTAGGCCTTCAATCTCCTTCCCCACAGAAATGATAAGTCACAGAAACATGTAAGAGATGGACTTGAGGCAAGGAACAAGGACAGGACAAATCATGCTAATTTAATTTACTTGCTTAATTACATTTCATATCTCATTTATTTGAGATATACAGATGAGCAAAATTCATATGGACACAGATATTGAAAAGCCAAAAATAAAGCCATGAGCAGTTTCATCTTTGAGTTGTGCAGAAAATGAAAGTGAGAAAAGGAGAGAGAGAATGTGTTAGCTAGCAGATGCTGCAAGGGGACAGGAAAAATACAGTTTGTTCTTCCTGTAATGTCTCTGACCTCATCTTTCCCTTTTACACACTAGTCCATAATTATTTTTGTCTTCTTGGTTCTGTCGCTACATTTTCCCATTCTTGTTTTTGTTTTGCTCCATAATCCAACCTTCTTTGAAAGGATGTTCCCTGGGCTACATTCTTCTGGTATTCATTGAAATACTTCTAGTGGATGACCAAGGGGGATTATAAATTACTTTGAGTTACTCAAGCTACAACTCAAATCCATCAAAAGTAGAGTTTCTCTGACTTATATATGTGATCCTAAGAAAAACTTCCAAGAAGCAGGATTTCCTAATTTTAATTCCTGAAATGAATGGTACAAAAACCCCCAGGGATCTGCCAGTTCTGTGCCATCCAGAGCTTCAAATCCTAATTTTATTGCTGTGTTGTATTTCGAGAGCAGCTGGGAACAGTTGAGAATCTGGGCCTCTATCTTCACACATCCAAATCTGTCTTTAAATCTCACTTCTTCAAACAATCTCTCCTTACTTTTTTCAGCTCTGACAAGTTCCAGGTGCCCCCATACTCTTCTCCAGCGTCTGCTTATCATGTTAAGTGTTGTTCTTACTTTGGAAATGGACTAATCCTCTTTTACAGCCACACAGAGCAATAAACACGACCATAAAATTATGTTTTCCAAACTATCAGCCAGTGGCCGGATGTGAAGCTTCACAGATGTAGACTGGCACATTATTTCAGCTCCATGAAGTCCTGCACTCTTGCAGAACCACAAAATTGTCACCTGGAGGAATCGCCAGTGCTCATGACTATTAAGAAAAGCCAGGATAAAGCAGTGGCAGGTTCACCCAGGGTCATAAGCCTGGAGCAGCAGATATCAGCATGCCTAAAACCTCATAAGATCGTCTGTCCCTCCTCTGCCACCAGTGATGCAAAGCCCCCCCTGTTTGACAAGAGAGGTACAGCCTTCCTGCCTTCCACTGCCTCCTCCTGACTTTCACAGATCACATCTCCATGTTTTCTTCATCCCCACATATGAGTCCTATGATCAGCATTCACACCTGATCTACCAAAAGAAAAGACCTTTAGATCATTCAGTCTGGGGCACTTCTTAGTCTAATTATGAGTGTAAGAGCATTCAGATGCATGGACACGAGCTGTGAGATGCCAGTGGCTCTAGCACCAGAGCACAGGCCCTGGCTTATTTTATTTATAAGCACAGATGTAAGCATTATGTCTTTAATCACTGTGTTTTTTGCTTCTCTGCATCTCAACCAATCCCATCCAAAATTCTTCATCCACACACTGTCCCAGCTCCCAGCAATGCCTTACACTGAGACAAGTCACACTTGATGTTGCCTCTAAATACAGGAAGCAAAAGTAGCTCGTTATTACCAAGTTACTGAAGAACAGAAGTCAACAAATGAAAGAATTAACTCACAGGAATCATCTCAGATCAGTATGTCATCACAGTTCTCAAGGAAGCAAGCAACAAACTGTAAATCATCATCGTTGCCCTGGGCTAACACTGTTTGCTCCTGTCACCACCTAACAGCCATCTGAGAGGTCTGTGTCCAAAGCCTGGTGGGAGAGGCTCTGCTGCCCCAGTGCTTGCACTGGCTCTGGGAATGTCTCCACTGGAGCTGAACAGCCCAACTCTATCCATGCAGAGAAGCAGACACTTGTGCAGGTCAGCTCATCCTAAACCACGCAGCTCTAGGGTCAGATAATCACACCCATTTTCCCTGTGTTGGCTGTAAAAGAAGCCATTTGTGGCACCTTCAGTGCCCACCTCTGTCTCTGCTCTGACCATCATGCCAACAGCCAGGCCTGGCAAATTCCCTGAAATACAGGATTGGTGCCTTCAAGCACGCTCTGTAACAAACACCCCAGTATTTATCTTCAGGTAGGACTGTGTTGGGGAATTATTTGGCATTTCCCCAGCAGGCTCTTGAACACACAGAATTCACAGATGTATCGAATTTACCTTTTTCCTGTCCAGGTCTAGCACCATTAAACACACTGAGAAGACTTTCAGTACCATCCAAAAGAAAACCATACCCTTAAAAATGGTCCTCATGCAGTTTAATCTGAATCAGACACATGCTGGACTATATAAATATCATCGTTATGCCTCATTCCTATAAAAACAATAAGTATTGAGAGCTTTGTTGTTTGCCTAGGAGGCAAAGCTGGTGCCAGGCAGCACCAGGCAGGCTGCCAGGCAGGAGGTGGACATGGTTACAGAAACAGTCTTTTCTAGATCTGGCCTCTGAGTCTGGTGAAAAAGGCTTCTGTGAGTGAAGGGGGTTTTCACACAGGTTGCACATGAAAGGCAGGCAGATGCAAAGGGAGGCTGAATGCTGCACTGATCTCACAGCTCGGGTGAGCTACAGGGGCAAACCCAATGACTCTTTGGTTAAAATGAGTGGAATCACATTAATTTTCATCTCTAATTATGCCTCCCTATCCTCACTTATGGAAGAGTTTTGATTTTTCAACAGAAATTCAGATATTCCACAAATTCTTCAGAAATTTGTCATTTTCCATCTAGAAGTGCTGCAGTGTTTCCTGAAGCTGTCAATGATTTATTCCGTGCTCCTATCATTATCATCATTACCTACAGACCAGCTGGATTACATCCTGTGTGACAAATGTCAACTATCTTTTGGGAACCCTTGTTTGCAGCACAAAAGGACAGCACAACAGGAACTCGGGCCTTAGAGGGCAGTGGATGAAGTAATTTCCACAGGTCTCTCTGGTTTTTACTCTCCTGCCAGTGTCTTTTTGTGTTTGGCTATTTGAAAGCAAGAGGCACTTGTCATGTTAAGTAATAAAAGTTTTGGGAGACCCCTAAAATGGTCTTTCTTCCCACCCCACCCCTGGTACCCATCTGGAAACCCCGACCTGCTGTATCTCTGAACAACTGCATCCTTACATGCAGCACGTGGTGAAAGGGTGTTCAGAGCTGTTGCTGCTCCCTGGGTAAAGCTCATGGTCAGGCACAGGAGTGCTCAACCCCATTTTACAGATGTGTAGAAACAGGTATTTTATTTTACAGAAATTTACAGTACAAATGGTCAGGTCATACTTGCCAGTAAGCACTTAGGAACTATAATCCTGTGCTCTGGCACAACGGTAAAGCCAACCTAGCCACATTTACAGTATTTCCTTCCTATCATACATATTTCAGCCATAGTAAAAAAAAAAAAAAAAAAAAAAGGTCATCAAAACACAGCCAAGTTGTAAAATCTGACCATCTGCAGGGTGGTTGGTGGAAAACCATTTTTACTTTGCCTTGAGAGGCATTTTTCCAAAGCTGTCTAACAGCTACCACCAAAGACCACTAGATTATTTACTAGTCCAACATCTGTCAAGAAATAATTAGGTTGTTAAAGGGAGATTGTTAGTTACCGGCATTAGGTGTCCATTAACATTAATTGAACTCCTCAGAATTATTTAGGAGCAAAGTCTGGCCCCGTTGAAGTTAATGGGAGCCTTTCAATTAACTCTTGACTGACTTGATGGATTTGACTCCTGGCAGATAGAAAAGTGATGGGTTTCTTTTCAAGCCATAGATCCATGAATGGCAACATCTGCTACAGGGACATTGTCTCAGAGAGGCCACCACACTGAGGGAGTATTTGAAACAACCCATCTGCTTTGGGATATTCAGTAAAATCTCATTTCCCCCTGACAAAGTGCTCACCTGCCATGTTTCTTCTCTGCTTGAACTGGAAATACACACTGGGGCATGGAGGTGCTGGCTTCTAAGTTAGCCTACACATTCCCCACACCCACATGAGAACAGAAATCCACACTGTGATTTAAAGATGTAGTTTTTAAATCCATCAGCCTGAACCCAGGGCAATCCTTGGGGAATGTGCATCAGAGCATTTGGAAGATGCTTCATGTTGTAAGTCAGAGCAGTCTGCAGGGTGCCTTAGCCCACCCTGGCCTTCATCAGGATGTTCTCCAACTTGAGCTGATGTGGTCCTGGTCTAACAAAAGTTTCTGGTCTGCTAACAAAAGTTTCTGTGGTGATTTTGGGATACCAGGGATCAGCTCCTCTGCAGCATTGGGGTAAATGGAAAGGTGGCTCTCACACAGCTGAGTTTCAGCCCATCACCCACAGTCCTGAAGCTTAGACCAAGAACACCTTCGCAGCCACAGGTGTCTGGAGGAGAGCAATGAGATCACTGGTGGGTAATTAGCATTGCTGGTATTTATACCATTAAGGATCCAGGGAGAAGTGAAACAAGGGTGTGCCATATATTCACTGTTTGGAGATGATTATGTTTCTGCTGATGTTGAGATTTCAGTGTAATAATTTGTCCTCACCATGTAGCCCACATGGACAGGTTTGATTTGATCTTCTGGTTGAGAAGAGAGGGTCTAACCTCAATGTCACCTGCGGCATGGAACAATAGACTTTCCAAATGGAAAATGTTAGATTTGCACTAATACATGAATACAGATTTCTGGACTTCACTGCTAGGTTAGGAGTTAAACTTTTAGTTATCAGATCCCTTGTGTGATATAAACTATCATTATGAGATACATTTTCTTTCCATTATGCTGTAATAAAACCCTCCTGCTTATAATATAAATATATACATTTCCTCTGAGGCATCCTATTTGCTAAAGAACATCATGGAAATCTAATCTCCTTTTAATCAATAAAACACCAAATGATGTTTCTATTTAATGCAAACTTTGCTTCTTAGCATGTAATGAACCTGTTTCTATTAAGAACACAGCCATTAATGGAATAAGTAATGCATTACTACTATTCCAGTGCTACAGTCAGGTTTCTCTTAGTATTTCCATTATAAACTCAACTCTTTAAGAGTCTGCAATTTTCTGAGCTGGTTTGCCTATAAAATCCTTTTATACTGCTTGAGGGCTTGGGGCTTGGGGGCTTGGCTATTATTGTCATGTGCAGGGTCTCTCTCTCTTGCTCAGCCACAGACTCACTGTATGACCCTGGCCAAGTCATTTAACCTTTTAGAACTTTAGTCAGGCCAAATGGAAAAGGGTCCAAAAAAGACAGATGCCTCAGAGGCAAGAGAGATCCAAGTTTAACTACATTTGAAAGAATGACCCTAGGGAATGATAATGGACTGAAGAGACTTTTGCTTTTGGGACATGAGTGCAATTTATTGTAAGCCAGTAATGAAAAGAAAATGGAAGCATGGCATTTTGCCAAGCATAAAAACTATGGGTGACTGCTCAAACCATTTCAGATGGATGCCTATAAGAAGAGATAAACAGCTGTAATTTGGGCCAGAAAATACTTATGACCCATCTATGCTTTTGCAAAGGTACTCTTTATTCCTGCTTTTGTCAAGCTGTTGCTGAAGGAAGTTCAAGACCTTTTTCTTCATAAGATGCTCACCCAGAATATTTTATATCCTTATTGGGTTGTGGTAGATCTCAGTCATAATGTTTCTATTATCTGATAAATGACAGGGCTTTCAAGAAAAAGGACAAGAAACATAAACTAGGAAACTCCAAAACACGTATTCACTGGAGCAGAAGTTGAAGGGAATTTGAAGATTAGCGAACACTTTGATGAGCAGACAGCAAAATAAAACGAGGGGACAGACATTTCACAGCTGAATTTCATGCTCACACCCTCGTGAATGCTGTTACCTCCCATGCAAGCAGATTAGACTGCGAGACTGGATCCTGCACTAGGGCAGGGAGAACGTGCCTCCAGTGCAAAAGGTCTGTCCCTTGCATGGATTGCTGCCCTGACATTGCAGTTTAGGGCAGCACTGGTAGGACAGTTTGAATTTCAAGCTGGTTTAGCAGCTCTAGCATAAAATAAAAGGGAAGATAAAGCTCTACATGCTGACTAATGTCCAAACTACCTTCCCTTTGCTCTTACTCCAACGTCAGTGAAGAAGAACTTCTTTACTGTGCAGGTGACTGTGCACTGGAGCAGATTGCCCGGAGTGGTTGTGGAATTTCCCTCACTGGACATATTCTGGAACTGTCAGGATGCAACCCTGTGCAATGTGTTCTGGAAAGAGCCTGACTGAGCAGGAATGTTGGACCAGATGACCCACTCTGGTCCTTTCCAGCCTCACCCATTTTGTGATTCTGTGAAGGACTTGTGGTGCAGATGTGTGTGAAGCAGCCTCAGTGTATGAGGAATTCTGGCTGCAGGAGAACTGGAAGGACCGTCCTTGACTCCTTTCTTTCTCCCTTGTCTCTGAACACTGAGACTGAATAAAGATAAATTATTGGGAACATCACAAGAGGGGACACCACAGCTTTGAACGCTCCTAGACAGCTTGGACACCAGCCTGGAGAACACTTGTCCAGCAGTGCTGGACAACACAAGGCCCTGAGGGTCAATAAAAGGTCCTCTCTTATTAATCCAGTAACCAGAGTACATTTGCTGGCACTTACTGCCATCTTCAGTTTCCAGTCAAAGCTAAGGCATGATGGCCTGGCACAGTGGCCTTGGAGTCTGGTGTGGGACTATGATTCCCTCATCACGTTCTTCCAAACTATTGCATCAGTTGCCTCTGCACGTGTATAGATATTATTTTCTCCGTTAGTTCACATTTCTGAGTTTTACTTCACAAGTGTGAGTGTAAGAATCACCTTTCTAGACAGGAGAGTGAATCCCTACTCTGATTGCCTGACTCAGGAGCCACAGAAAAGACCTGTCCATAAATATGGAGGAGAAAAAGCAAAAGTCACTGTCTCCTCTTGACAGCTGAGGGAACACGAAGCGTGAACAAAGTTTAAGGTCATTGGAGGTCCCCATAGCAGAGTCAGAAACAGAGTTAGTTCTCTTAATCCCAACAGAGAGCCTTAATCACGAGATGGGTCAGGTATGATACATGATGCACAACAGGTTTTGGTAAAAGAGGGTTGCTGAGGTGTTTCCTGCACCTGGAGCTCCAGGAGGGCAGTCGGAGGGCAGGACCAGTCCATCCATAATGTCCAGTTACCACCGTGCTGGTGGAGGGGGCAGGGAGGACAGAGCAAAGGAGGAAATTGTCACAGAGAGCCATCACAGCCAGAGGCTTTATCCTAGCACAGGTAACACTTCCTTTATTTCACATTTATTTTCTTGCCGTGTTAAGGAAGGGGAAAATAGACACGCTTATTTCTCCTGCTCATTTTCCTGGACCATCTGGTGCTGAAGCAGAGATGACATATCACTGCGAAGAAGGGGAAGATG
The DNA here is from genome assembly GCA_013397915.1 of Daphoenositta chrysoptera. Taxonomy (NCBI): domain Eukaryota; kingdom Metazoa; phylum Chordata; class Aves; order Passeriformes; genus Daphoenositta; species Daphoenositta chrysoptera. Next base: position 1,068,375 of record VZRO01002985.1, read on the forward strand.
TCACAGCTTTCACTAATAGCTGTGGGAGGAAAATAATTATTTTAAAAGTATGTGGGCTGTACAAGCCGTACTTGTTAAGTCAAACTACCAGGAAACTTATTTCAGACACAAAACATTTGATATTAAGTAATCAGTAATGTTAGAGATCAGCAATCCCAGCCGTAAATGTCGGGCTCAGTTCTGCAGGCACAGCCCTAACTCAGGCACCACTTTGCTGAAGCCAGTGAGCAATCTTTGGGTTTTCTGTTTTGAGTAAGAATGAGAAATTACAGACAAGTCTGTGCCACAGATTACTCACAGTATGTGTATCAGGGATTGCAATCAGGTAGGGAAACAGGTCAGGAGAAGAGGTGAAGCCAATAACGTGACATGTATCACTTCCTAAACCATGACAAGAATATATTGATTTAGTCCCCCTTAGCTCTGGTTCCTTCTCAATTTTTTTTTCCAAAGCCCTCAGGGTATCTTTGTACACTTGCAGCTCTAGATAATTTCATGATTTATAATAATTAAACTTTGAAGCACCAGAGATAGGAAGAGAAATGAAGTACTTGTCCTACATGGGGATACTCAGAAACATCAGTCTCACTGGATAGAAACAAGGAAAATTTGCAATTGTCATTCAGCAGCTTTTTTAGGGGTCTTTTGGAAATATCTTGAAAGCTTTCTAATTCAGATGAGAAACTTGCAAGATGTGTGGAATGATAATTGAAAATAGGGCTTTTTTAAAACCAAATTGAACAATTTGACTCATGAGTAGTCTTCTTTTTTTGGAATGAAGTGAACATTTCCTCTTCCTCCCCCCAAACAAATCTGTTTCACTGAAATGTTGGCATTTGAAAAATGTTGATAAACTCTAGTTACAATGAGACCTAGTCAGAGAATGGAAACAGATTTGGTAAATGTGTGTAAACAAAACAGCTTGAATTTGATTCCTGGTATTTTGTGGAATTGCTTTGCTTGTTCTTTGTAAACAAGTAGAGCTAGGACTTTGGGCATTCAAGAAAGACAAACACAATGCCCAGAATGTTTCCAAATTTGTGCCAGGCTGAACTAATAATATTCAGTATTCAATAAAGCACAATTCAGTATCCTAGTATTTTCCTGTTTGGAGTATTCTTTTAACCAGATAGGAGCCAGTCACCCAGTGGAAGTAGTGGATGTGCAGAACAAACAGTTTAAAAACCAAACACCTGACAATTGCTGTCTGAAAAACTTATTGAGTCCTGAGTAATAAATGCTTGTGGAGACATTTGGTTCATGTCTAGTCGCACTGATGATGCTCAGAGACAAAAGCAAGATGGTGTTCAAAATTTCCCTCTTTCCCATAGATGTTTTTGGAAATAGAGAAATATTCCCCACTCTACAGTACATAGTCTTCTTACTCTATGAAAAAAAAATCATCTTGGGAGTGTTTTAGACAGTCCTATGAGTCTAGCTACATTTCAAATATAAGTTTTCAAATGTTGTCAACCCAGAAATATTTATCAATACCAGTTCAAATGTATGTTTTCTAACAAAGTACCTAATCCAACAGGACTTTGCTAAAAGTTCTGGGGAGAAGGTCACAGATAAGACCTCCAGAGGTTTTTGTTGGAAACACTGCACTTGGTTCTTTTTCAAAGGGAGATGCCATATCCAATTGGAAATAAAAGATGTCTATTGGAAACGTAATGCAATTTTATTGGAGCTAAATTCAATCTCTCCGTTTTTGATGCAGTAATGGGTCAGCAAACAGAACTCAAGAGCGCAGCCTCAGACAAGTAATGCTGCTGTGGTCAGAGGTGCCACTACCAGAAGTGCATTTCATAAACATGAAACTCCTGAAAAGTTGTTTAGAATATTTCAAAGAATAGTGCTCAGTCACCACAGACCTGCAAACACTCACCAACAAGCCCACTCCCAGCCATCACCACAAGCCCAAGCGTCAAACAGAAAAGCCATGCCCTAGATAAAGAAGATCACTTCTCTAATGTTATTTTTTTCTCCTTCCTCAAATAGGTTATACAGCAAGCTCTCTGCTTCAGCTGATTAAAACACGCCATGCATAAGGGAGTGGGAGACACACACGGAGCCAGACCCTCGATTTATATAATCTCCACTGACTTCAGGGAGTGCCACCAATTTATAGCAAGAAAGGGTCTGCCTCTGGACTCCTAGGGGATTGATTGGTAACCTACAGCAAGCCATTTCCAGGGAGTAAGGTATTTTTGTGAGAATGATTCTTCCTAGGTCTTGACTATGAAACAGAAACTAACAGAGGCAAGGGTTACACTGTGATATTTATGATACCCAAAAGGGAACACAGTGTATTTGAAATGCTTGATAGCCCAATTTACGTGTTTATTGCGCAAAAGAGCCATTTATTTACGGGCAAAGAAAACACCTATACATTTATAAGCAGTTTTTTAAAAAGGGAATCATTTTGAAAGTGCAAAATGAGAAAACATTTTTCAACTGTTTTTCTTTCTCTTGTCTTGGTCGCTGGGAAGAAATACAGTAAGGCAACACTTCAAATGGTAAAGATCATTCATAGCATCTCCATCCACTTTCCACGCCTGCTTTGGCAGCCTGGCTTGTGTCATAACTATCACAAGTTTATTTATAGTTCAGGGGTGTTGTGAGAGGTCAAGCAAGGAGGAAGATATTCTGATTAAACCACTAGGGAGTCCAGAGAGAAATCTTGTTGCGCTGAGGGTGATCCTGGAGTTTGGGTTTTGTGGTTTTGGGTCGTTTGGTGGGGTTTTTTTTGTATTTTAACGCTCATTTACAAAGTAACATGTCTTGGAAGTTATTCCTTCCTTCAATTTCTCCACGTTCTTCCTCTGTGGCTGTTTTGGCAGTGATGCTCTAGAAAAGAGTGAGTGCTGAAGACTCTTCTCAGAGATGACACAATGGGTCACGTGAGGTTTCTGTGTCGGTGGCTCCTGGGGAGTTGACAGAGATGGTCCTCTGTGGACTCAACCTCACAGAGAGCTGGTACCCTGCTGTCAAGAGTGGTCTGTGTTGTCTAGAAGCTCTTCTAAAAAATTGCAATTGCAGAAGTAATGAGCTGTCCTGAGCTGGGAGAATTTATGGGCAGGCTTTTCCTCACTGCTGTCCTCATGGATGAAAGAAGCAGTGAGTACCAGCCAAAAATTCCAACTCCCTGCTCTCTTTCCTGCTGGTCTCTACAGCACCAAGGAAGGAGCCAGGTCCAAATTCCCCACAGGACTGAACCATTTGCTTCTTTTCTTTCTCCTTCAGGCATTTCCTTTCCTCCACAGGCTGCTCTGTAGAGGGTTGGAGAAAGCACAGATCATCACATGGTACAGAGGAAAATTTAAGATAGAGGGCTGCAGCACAACTCTAAGGACTCTTGGGGTATGAGTGGGCACATCCTGGGAAAACCAGGCTCTCCTGCCATCTGTTGTGCAGCAGAGCTCTCTCTGCAAGCTGGAGTGGGGGATATCAAGGACTGCCTTGAGCGAATACAGGATAACAATTTCTGAAGCTTTGCATGAAAGGTGTGCTCAGGGTGCTGCTTCTTCAGCAAGGCAGTAACACGGTGCTGGCAGGTCAGAGGCAGTTAATGCTGCAGCTTTTAACTGGGATTCACTTGGTGTACGCAGATACAGACGAGGCTCAATTTTCAATCTCATGCTGCCCCTAACACATGACAGGGTCAACAGGCTGCTGTAGAGATCAAGAGAACAGCTCATCCTTCCAAAAATTCAATATTAATTATTGAATATTTATGTTTGCCAGGGGGAATGAGTGATCAGAGTTTCTCTCCAAGGCTGTGTATGAATCTTTGTATTTCAAGAACAATATAAATCAGGCCTTTTTATTTGTCATTTGTGTGAGATGAAAATTAACATCACAAGCATTATTAATAAGGCATGAATGACAGAAAGAAGAGGAAACAGAGCAGCTCGCTCCCTATAAGTTTATCTTTCTGTATATTAAGTAGATTTATCATGTGCTAATTCCCTGCTCTACTCACTTGTTCTCCTTTCTTTCTGGCAAATTAGAGTTTCAATAGCATTCACATGCCCCTGATTAATATACCTGCCCCTCAGCCATCAAATTATAGCCTTTAACAAATATTAACAAATTCATCCTTGCAGCAATGCTTGTATCAAAGTCACCAGGTACCAGATCTGTTCTCTGGGGTGGCACTGGGGGAGGCAGATGGAGGTCTCAGGGGTGGGTTAAGGCACAGAATCACAAGACACCAGCCCTAACATAGAGGTTGAAGATTGGTACAAAAATGTGCAGAGGAAGGTTATGTGGACAAGACCTATCGATCAAAGTGGTCCTTCTGGCCTTCAGAATCCACTTAATAAAAGTTAACTCTCCTTGTCTTCAGGCCCTTTGGCCATACATCTCCTCCTGTTTCATAAAGGGAATTATTGTCCTCAGTCTTACAGGTGAGGAAAGCGAGAATCTGAGAAATTAGGGCCCCAGGCTCTGGGATACTCAGGTGTTTGACTTTAACAGAATTTCACTTAAAACTGCAAGTCTGTCAGGTGTGTTGGCTTAAGAGCTTAACCCTCAGATTTACAGCCCTTTTGCTCAGTCTGAGCACAGAGGCAATGTGGAGGGCAATTTTTGTCCACCTCGGTCCCTCTGGGTGACCAGAGAGTGAACACACAAATGTCAATGCTCACAGGGAAGTCCACAGAGCTGAGGACAGGCATTATCTGCCTACCCAGACAGAGACCTGAACATTTGGCACAGACTCCAAGGGGTGCAGATGAAACTCCTCCAGCAGCCACCAAAGCTCCTATAACAGGGAAGGGAAAGTTCTAAGTTGCTGTTTGAATCACCCCAGGGACAGTCCCTGGGCTGCAGCCACCCCTCTCAGTGCTCAGCAGCAAAAAAAGTGCCTTTGGACAAAACACATCTTGGCAAAAACATTGTTGCTGATGAGGTCTGAGTTTCTTTAAAATGGACTGAAAAAATGATGTTCATTCAATAGTCAGTTTTTCCAATGTTTTGTTTGAAAATGCCACTTTTTTCTGTCTTCTCCCCACTCCCTACAAAAAGTCCATACAGACAGTCTACCACCAAAATAGTTTTTTGACTATTCTCCCACTGCTTGCACCCTTCAAATTCCCAGACCTGGTGTGTGTCCAATGGGTAGATGTACCTCCAGATATAAAGACAAAATGTCCATGACTGCTGAGAAATCCTCTCTGGTGCTCTTCACGCTATTTACTATGCAATATTTATATATTACAATATTACACCTAATCATAATTAACAATGATACTTAGCAGCATCTATATGGCTCTTCACACCTTTAAAGTGCTGTGCAAACACTCATTAATTAATCTTTGCTTCAGGGATCCTGTGCAGCAGTCTCTTCCACAGGGCACGGTGAGCCAGTCCCCAGGAATGAAGCCATAGCTGCTGAAGCATGCCTGGTGCAGGGGATGGAAATTTCTCCTGCAGGAAAGGTTCAGCTCTCCACTTCTGGGATGCAAGGAGGGCTGCCTTGATGTCTCCAGGGGAGATATGAGTGGCAAAAACCTGAAGGAATGGGCAAAATAGATGAGAGAGGGACAAATGGTGGTGACTGACTGCTCTTACTCCCCAGTGCTGGTGCTGGTGCAGAGTGGGGACCTGGAGCCAACTAGTAAAGGTCTTTTCTTGGGGCAGCCCCAATCCTGTGTGCTGGTGAGCCCACAGCCAGCCCAGAATGGGGGGTGAGGAGGAGGAGGGAGGTGATGGAGGGACAGGCAGGGCAAGGGGGATGGTGAAGGCCACCAGCACGGGACCTGCTACAGGAGCACAGTGCAGCATCTGCCCCTCCCAGGTCTCCTTCACTCACCACTCCCCACCGCCCCCGTCTGGGCCCTTGGGAGGGAATTCTCTCCAGTTTGAATGAAGAGCAGGTTCTTTTTTTTGCATCTTGTGGAGTCCATTCAGTGCTGGTATCTCTGCCTGGATGAAATGCGTCTTTTCTCAGCTTTTCACTGTCTTGCTCTGAAATCTCCGCTCCCATCCCTCCGCAGAGCTCAGTAACAGCTTGCTTCGTCTTCCTACTGTCAGCACTCTGCTTTGACCCTTTAATCAGGGGACTTGGCTTTTATCTGGAAGACATATGCCTTAGGTGTCTTGTATAAGGTGCCACACAAAGCAAATTCAGCCAGGCCTGCCAATAACACATCATCTAACCAGATGGGGATAAACAGACTTGAATTCATTTGCTCCTTTTTCTCTACTCAGTAGCACCAGAGAAAAGGCTGTTACTAGCTTTATGTAATGTCTCTGGGTACAGGGTTTTTGTGCTTTGCATTTGAGGAGAGCTTAGGTCAGCTTCACAGCTTCTTTCCATTAGAGATGGTTGGCATTAATAAAACGAGAACCCTTTTGCTACTTGTCCCTATGATATTGGAGGTGCCAAATAGGAATGATGTCATGCATGGAGGACTTTTTATTTTTTTTTCCTTAAGCTCAGTGAAATCTCAGTTGTGCTTTTTGTGCAATTTGGATAAAGTAAGGAGGAAGTGTGAGGTGCCCTAGGGAGAGAAATATGGTTTGTGTTGAATCGTCAATGGAGGAGTGACCAAGCTCATTTTTTTTTCCTTTGGTGACCTCAGCAAGATTGATATCTAGATCTCATCAGCTGAAGTGAAAGAGTTATTATTACAGAGCCTGGAGCAGAGCTGGCATACTTGCAATGAATGAAGCTGTTTCTAGCTTAGGGAATTCAAGTGGCCAGGCAAGGGATGTGATCTATACAGTAGGAGCAGAGACACCAGCATTCAGACCAAAAAAATGGGCCTCAGCTAGTCAAAAGAACAAAGAAACACTTCTGAAAACAGTTTTCTTCTAAAACTACTAATTGGAATATTTGATAGCAGCATCATTATCCAGTTTTACACCCTCTCCCCCAACCCCCCCACCAAATACTTTTTAAAGAGATTATTTTTCTTTGGGCTCCCTCCATTAAAATAGTCCATTTTTCTCCTTGGGAAATTTCAGAAATGGCAGAACATCCTTAAAACATATTTTCAAAGCAACCAGATTTTATCCAGTTAAAAGCAAACAGGCATGAAGGCAGTTGCCTCTCTGTGAGGGGACATATTCCTCCTGTAACAAGGCCAACATATTCCCTGGATTACACTCCTTGCCGTTGTCCCAGTTGAATTACAGCTGTGAGTCAGAGACAGTGACACACTATGAAAGTCCTTGGCCATGGGACAACATCCCTCTGGGAGGGTGGCAGGGCTTGGTATTTATTATTGGGTGTAGCTGATCCAGAAGGAGACACCAGCCCCCACATCGCCCTCCTGGAATCTGTACAAGCGGTGTTCGTGAGGAGCTCGCATTTTAAATAAAGCAAAGTGCGTGCTCATTTACTGATTGGGATTACAGACACATGGAGATTAGGGCCCTGATCAGACACCCCCCTGAAGTCAACAAGAGAGGAAAAAAATTGCCATCAGCTTAAGTGAGCATATGGCCAGTCACTCTGAGAGTCAAGGTCATCGGGGAAACACGCAGCATCGCTGATATTTCACACCCCAGGTGAATGCATTAACCCTGCTTGGAAACAGTCTCTCTGTGCACAAACCTCAGCCTGAATTCAAGCAGAAGCAAGGCTGTGATCACACTGCCTGCCAGCTCCTACGAAAATTGACAGAGTGGAAGAGGTCTCAAAGACCATGGAAGTTTCGGAGCTTAATTAAAAGCAGCATCTGGGCAAATTAAGGCAGAGAGACTGAAATCAGTGCCTCTGCAGACAAAGAGGCAGGCAGCACCTTGCTGCTGCACATCTGCCTCTGCCCAGCCGGGGCTCTGCAAGGACCTGGAGACATGACAGGGACAGCTCCATCCACCTCCTCTGTCACCACTCAGGAAATTGCTTGTTTTGAGTTGAGACCGTGCAACTGCACATGTGTCTGAAGGTATGGGATACCATTTAATGGATATTTTAATACGTGTTTGTCGGGGAAAAACTCTGCATATGTAAAAAAATGGAGGGTACTATGTATAAGTAGCATTTCTACCTATTTCAAATATCCTGGGCACTCAGAAGCTAAAATAAAAAAGCCAAGCAGGCCACTCTTCTGCTTTACAGACGTTTTTGGCTTTGTCCAGACAGATCTCAGTGCCGTCGGCCTGTCCACAATAGTCTTTTGAGATTTGCCACAGCACAGCTCAACCTTGGGCCTCCTTAATCTGATACAGCAGAGTGGTGAAAATAGGCAAGGCCAGATGTTCAAATACCTCACTTTGGCAGCAAGAGAAGTGAACGGAGTAAGAGGTCAAGGGCCAAGAGAAGAGAAATGGAAGAAAGGCCACAACTTTCAGTAAAAAAAAGTACCCAAGCTCAGAAAGGGCATGGAAGCAAAATAACGAAGTCAAGGACCTCACATACCTCTGCTGCGGCTGGAAAGAGCTTAAGCCCGAAAGTCGGATTTAGGTCTGTCACAATAACACCATAGATTTCAGATTGATTGAATTATAACTCACAGGTGCTCCTTGTTCAGTGCATTTCTTCCTTCTTGCCCCCACAACAGGCTTTAAACTCCAGCACACAAGACAGATTAAAAATGTTGTTCCTTGCATTCTCCCTAACACCACCAGGTCTCTGTTGTATTTACAAACATATTTTAGCATGAAGGGCCCTGTGGAGGAAACTCAACTGCTGTCAGAGAGGGCTGTTTTGATGGACTGAGTAAACACGATATTTTGGTGACAGGTAATCTTCATACTGAACTGATTAATTCCAGAACACAGGAACAATGGCCTTTTTCATCTGCTGAATAATGCATGGATGGCATTGCCACTGGTAAGCAGCAGGGTTCCCGGTTAGCGATAGAAATTCACACACCCATGCTATTTTAATAAGCTATCACTGTTAAAGAAGTCTATTTACGTTATTCATCTTCAACATTTGCACAAACATGTCAACTGGGGAAGTGTGTGGGGGGAGGTAGGAGGGAAAAATGAGGTCATATTCATATACACTTTCTTAGCTCTTTAATTTATATAAGCCTGAAAATTAAGGAAAAAAACCACCTTACTTCCAAGGGAGTGAAAGCACCATGGCCACCACCTGAAACCTGGATAATGTGAACACAGTGCAAACAGAATATAGCAGAAGAGAAAAGCCAGGCCAAGGATTACATGGGTTACATGGTCAAGGATTACTCCAGACATGGGTTGCTCCAGAGCTTTGCGGACCAGAACCATCCTGGTTGTGAACCAGAACCATCCATCTTGTGAACCAGAACCATCCTGGGTNGGGCATGGGTTGCTCCACAGCTTTGTGAACCAGAACCATCCTGGGTTTTGGCCATCAGGCTGCTCCACTGTGCCACTGGTCCCTTTGGAGCCACCTGGGCCATGGCCTTGTCACTGTTTCCCCATGAACCAGCCAAGAGCTCCCAAAGGAGCCAGACCTAACAGGTGTCCCAGCCAGTCTGCTGTAAAACACTGGGGGTTGGGACAGGGGCCACCAGTCAGGAGCTCAGGGTTGTTCCACTTGGGTTATGAATTGCAGGCAGCAAAAGGAAGGAATCAGCTCTTAGATATGGGATCAAGGGCCCGATTGACTCTTAAATTTAAGTGTGTTGTGAGTCAATGTGTTTATAGCCAATGGAGATCTAGTCAATGCTTATCATGTGTAGAAGTCTATTGTCTTGATTCTACATAATATTGATCAGGAGATAAAATATTTTGCATAAAAGAGGCATCTGGAACCATTAGAGGCTCTGGGGTGTCCTGGCTGGTTCCCAGCTACTGTTCCATGGGGGTGCAGTTTTCCATAGATTTTGGGTAACGTTTGCCAGCCCCAGGGAGATATCTTGGATAAAAGAGGGCTTTTAAAATGACATTAGATGCCTATGTTTAGACAAATGCATGACATCCTTGACTATAATGGGAATTTGGACAGCTGGACATCTAAATCTGTGGGCTGAATCCCACCCAAAAATGTCAAAGTCTCCTCGTTTTCAGCAGAGCAGGCTATTAGAGGCCAGATTTTCAAGAAAGCAGCTCCTATTTTGGCACCCGTTCAGCTGTGAAACTTGCGAGTGTGATCAAAGCAAGGCTGAGTCCCTCTGAACGAGACGGGGGCTGAGCAGGGGAATCCATCTGCTCCCCCTCTCCTCGTGCCCCAACCACTCAGTGCAGAGTAGAGGTTAAATCCAGTCTGAGGACAGGCCTGCAGACCTGGAAGGCCCAGACCCAGGGGTACAAGGTGTGTGCAGTGGATCTCTGTGTGCACAGCATGGGACACACCACCACACGTGGTCCCACACCACACTGAAACCAGCAGATCACCCTCCCGCCAACTGCACTGATGGAAATATGATAATTAATTGTTCCTTTTCCCCATTTAATTGCATCCCTTACCTATTTCCCTCAGAAATAAAGGGCTTTCAAAGCAGGGAGCAAACTGATCTACCCCAAGCAGTTCATCTCATACTTGGCTTCTCTTTATTTCATCATTTTGGATTTTGATGCTGGTCCAGGTTCATCCCAAACGGCCTCATATCTAAGGCTGCATTTGCACAGTAAGTATTGTTATCATAACATTCATTCCTTTAAATAATACTCCCTAATTTTGCTGCTTCTTAGCTGACTGGAAGGATATTTCTCTCCCCTTTTGGGGCGTGCATCTCTGGAGAGCTACAGGAAGAGACTTCCTTCCATTTGGAGAGTGGGGCTATTCTCAAAAGAGCATAAGAATGGTACAAGTGGGTTTTTCAGGGCATGACTATTTTACTGCATAACAGCCCAATGATTTACATCATTCTATTAGAAGCTTTGAGCCTTTATTTATTTTATTTCTTTTGGCTTTGCAAATAGGAAAATGGGGGGGGAAAATTACCCAAATCTTTGCTAAGGGACACTCTGGAATGTATTAATGTACATGGGGGTTGAGGAGTGCCCAGCTGTGAGAGGAAGGAGTTGGAGCCCAGGGGCAGCCCCAGCATGACATTGTGAAATGTGTTTTTTCAGTCTCTCTGGGGACCAGTAATTGCACACGTCCTAAAAGCTTTAAGGTAACCAATGTAGAGGATAATGGCTGCGTAAGGAAACCAACTGGCAGAACACATTGAACTAATTTTCTTCCAACCTCTACCAAGTTTTCTTTAAAATCCTTCCCGTTCTGTTTGTGCAGAAGCATGAGAAACTTCCCTGAGGTTTTCTGAGAAACCAGGGGAGGAGGAGGAGGAGAAAGGGTGGTGAGTTAGAGAACCTTTTCTTCCTTTGTGGCTCTCTCAGCCACAACCATAATTAAACTTTCTCTTGTGTGCACTGTGCTGGCCACTAACATGAAAATGCAAATAGATATCCTCCCTCTGCAGGGATTATATTCCAAAATTATAAGACCAGGGAGAGCTGTTGTGCTGTTAGCACAGCTAAGGTAAGCTATGGGGACTTTTAAAAAGTTATTCACCAATACTTCCAGCCAGCTTTTTAGCACCTGCAGACAACAGGGTGTTTGCTCTTCTCAAACAAAATTTTGAAGGAACTGATTTTGTCAGCGCCGATTTGGGTTGTTTGCTGCGAAACACCGCAGAAGTGTGGCCTGGTTTTCAGCAATTTGTCTGCTAATACTCCAACCTCACTTAACCTGGCTCACTTTTTTTGAATATCTTTTGAGCTCCCACACAGTCTATAATGGGATTTTCCCCATAGCTCCCTGCAGAACGCTACTCTGCAGTGATTTGGAGGAGCGAAGGAAGCGGGAGCTGAAGGAGAGCGGAAAAGGAAGCTATTTTGAGCACAAAGCCTCTAGGCAGATGTAGCTTGTGGAACTATCACATGCAGCCCGAGTTATTGGAGCAAATCAATACTAATTATTTTAAGGCTGAGGCCTTATGCTGGGGCTTCTCGGAGTGCTCGTGGTGATCTTTTATTGCTTCTTTTGTAAATTTGCGGTGTGAGCTGTTATCACGGTGTGCAGAGCAAGGGTGCTCTGAGGCAAGGGAAAGTCCCACTGTTCAGTCTCACCACACTCTCCAGCACCCTTGTACTGCCTGCAGCAGGGTGTGCAAACCCCAGTGAGGGGTGGATTTCATACCACAAGCCCTTTGCAGGATGGGAGGTTTCCAAAACCTCCCCTCCTTCCAGGATAGGACCATGGTCAGATCTTTGCTTTAGGAGAAAAGATTCCTTCAAGGTCCCTTCAAGCGACAAATGAGGAGAGAAAGGAGTTTGAGGTCCACAAACTGAGCACTGGTGCTGCCTCACAGCAGGGAGACTGAATGTTCCTGAATCAGTGCAGCTGAGGGCACCTTCTTCACACTCCTCCATCGAGGAAGATGCTTCATCCACTTCACAAAGGCAGCATTCCCTTGGCCATTGCCAAACTCATGTCTAGGACACAGCTCATCCAGTTTTCAACCATAACTCCAGAACAGGACCCTATCCAGGGCACAAACTCTCCCTCCAACCAACACAGCCGTTTATTGGGTCTCCACTGATACTGAAGAAGAATTCTCAAGGGAAAGATGCTCTTATGTGGCAACCAGATACCTAAAACTCTCAACCTAGTGCTGCTTAGCCCAAGCCTGAGAGCTAGCCTGTGGTGAAGGCTGATGTTTCACATCTCACTGCTGCCCAGCACAGCGTCTGTGGGGTTTGGTATTACCCCTACCCCAAACAGGACCATACAACAGGATTGATCCACAGCAGCCATCCCAGAGTATTTTTTACTACCTCCAGAAACTCCTGTATCCCTTCTGCTGTCTGCTGATCTTGAAGCAAGAGGAGCTAAGAGGCAGAAGTGCTGTGCAGAGCCATTCCTGCCAGGTCCTGGTCTGCACAAGGATGAAGGAATGCAGCTGCATCTCAGCACTGTGCTCAAGCCATCGTGAGTACAGCAAAGCTGGCTTTGATGCATGACATGGGGCTGGGAAGGGCAAGGGTAGCCAGAAGGTCGGCCATAAAAATCAGTGCAGTGGTATCCACCACCATTTAGTTTCTCCATTTTACAGGAGAGGTTATGATGTTTTTCTTTTTTAAAGGCTGTTCCCTGCATTGATTTTATTTTCCATGATTCAGTGGCTGAACCAGGAAATATAAAATTATCTGCTTCATTCTATGAGGTTTTTTTTTTTTTTTTTATATTTATCATTTTTGGAAAAAAAAAAAATTAATTATATTTCCAAGCAAAATATTGATTTGATATGTAAAATTTTGGTTTACTGAACAGCAAGGTGCAAGACTGCAATATTTCCAAAAATGTTTTCCTGACATATTTGGGGGTGAAAAACCTTAACATTGTGGTGTCATTTTCCAAGTTTCAGTTTAACCAAAAATTACTTGTTTATAGCGAGTGAACTACTGTCTGAGAACTTGCTTCATGTAGCTCCATTCTCCACTAACCCCTTTTTGTCTTTTTAGATTTGAAATTCTTCAGGGAAGAGACTGACTTTCCTTTTGCACAGGGGAGAGTGCTTTGAAGATAAAAATTGTTAGAGCAGTGCTAAGTATTGTGTAGCCTCGGAAGAATGTGTTACCAGCTTACAAAGCCCCTTTGAAAAGTAGCATACACTCAAAGGCACTGACATCTGTCTGTAAAAAGAAAAAAAAAATTAAAAAATAAAGAGAAGTGTAGGTGGAGTTTACTGTCTGCTATATAACTTTCTCCTAGACCTTGACTGCATGAAACATACTGCAAGTGAAGGAGAGTTTTTCGCAGGAACAGCTACTCTTGATGAAACTGTGTTCAAGGATTCTGTTGCAGCACAGGGATGCTGAAGATTTCTGCATTCAGATCCAAAAAAACCTCCCTGGGTCACAGCAAACCATCCCAGCCTGCACAAAGACGTGAGTCAGCAGATTAAGTTTTATTAACCAACAGCTGATTTTCAGGTGAGCCCACCTCTTCTGAGAAATTGTATTCTAGGAAGGTTTTTCTCATTGTCTCAGTGGGTATCACTGCAGCAAACTGAGTTATCAGCACAAACAGAGCTTCAGAGCTGGGTACAAACTATGTGAGACCCATCCGTTCTGTATGGTCTTTATAAGGGAAAATAACTTGTGACTTCTCCCTCCCGGGCTAGGTTTTCTTCCTGAAAGGCTGCAGGGAGCTCCAGGAATATTGCCTGGTGTTTCTTCAGTCGTGGGTATCACTCTGCTGCATTCTGGCTGGTGGGAGACAGACACTGATGGAAGAACTGGGACTATTCACCCATCTTTTGAAGGAGTTGCCCTTCCTGCCTCCACTCTACACCACTGCTGACCATGTCTGTGCCACAGACAGTTTCACAGACCCACAAATCCAGGTTGCTCCACTTCTTCTCCAGTCAGTGCTGGTTTCCAAAGAAAAAACCCTGCCTGTACATTCAAAGCAGGAAAAAATATCCTCTGAAAAGGGTGAGAGAAGCAATCAGTGCTGACAGGATAATTAAACTGGAGGTCCCTTCTACTGCTGTTGCAGAACTGCATCAACTTTTAGTTGTTGCAAGAAGGCTCTGCCGTGAAGCAGAGCACAGCCCGTGCCTCCTATTGACCCCAGCTGCCTCCCCACCTCTGAAAAGCTCAAACAGAATGGTATAAACTCATCCACATGCAGGAATGTAGGAAAATTACCTGTGAAATAAGGGCAAACACCTCAAGCCAGAAGCTCTCAGCTAGAGCATAAAGAGTTAATAACTAGTTATTATTTTTTGTCTGTTTGTTTAGTTTCAAGACTTCCATTAAAAGCAAATCTACATCCTGGGGCAAGATAAGAGTTGAACTTGATCTGTGAAAAAGTTCATTAAGGCAACTTTTTTTCTGAGGGCAACATCATATATAAATTTTGGTCTCAGAAAAAAAGATTGAGCATTATCCCCCCCAGACGTGTTCTACCCTCTAGAACCTGGTACTCCTTTTCTAAACCTGGAGCAGTAAATTTGCCTAATCCCAGCTCAGATTTAACTGGTGATTTGCCACAGAGAGGAGAAGCCTTTGCAGCCTCTCGGAGTCACTCCCATCTTGCCTTTACTCAGCAGGAGCTTTCAGAGCCATAGCAGTGCCCATTTATTGACATTAAATTTTCAGAGTATCCCTGCCTGCAGGTGACAGCTGAACTGCCAACACCTCTTTCAGTCACCTTCTGAACTTAGTGTTTTACATTCTTCTTCCCAATAATACACAATTTTCATGGGCTGCTTCCCAACTGAAGACCCCAAAGCACTTTACACAAGGTCAGTAGCAGCATCTCATTTTGCCAAAGGAAAATTGCAGCACAGAGAAGGTGCAAAGCCCAGACCACACCATCAGAGTACCAGATAAATGCAGGCAGCCATGGGACATAATTCTACCCATTGGTTTGAGCCACACATGCTGCTGCCCCACAAGGAGACCCTATGTCCAAGGCTACTGGAGGATGTCCCCATGCCTCAGAAGACATTTTCAGGAGGTCTTAAATGTTCTTTGGGATATATAGGGACAGATTAGGGTTTTTCCCTCTTTGTTCAGATCCTATTGCTGCACCACACTGACTCCATGTGGTGTTGGCTGAGGGAAAACTACCCAGGAGAAGGAGGGATAGCTGTGATATGTTCAGAGGGAAAAGACTGGTGAGCAGTGATGTTCACATCACATTAATTATCTTTACCCAGAGCACGTGTTCATGGCACTTACTCAGCATTTCCAACTACATGTATTCAGATATTCATTTAAATGGGGGGGGAGGGGGGAACATCACAGTTTTGTAAAATGCACCCTTAGCTCCTGTCGAGAGGCAAGGTAGGAGTTGTGACACTGAAAATGAAGGGTTATTTCTAGTTTATTTATGAAATCCTAACCTGTGTATCTTCAACCCAAATAACTTGAACCAAATAGACACTTCACACCAATAAGAAAGAGATGAAACATTCCCAAAGTTAAGAGGTTCCTTAAGTTTCATAAAAACAGGCAGCCAGGTAGCTGAGAGAGCTCCAAGCAGAAGAGTGGAGACCCCAAGGAGTGTTAGATGTGAGAGGAGGCAAATAGAGACATACACACATATGAACACATACAGCTCTCCATGCCCCAGCTGATGGAAAATCCTCACTTTGTCCCTGTGCCAGAGAATCCAAACATCAGACACGGACCCTGGAAATGAGGCTGCTTTGATCCTGCCGCAGGCTGAATCGTTGATCTCCTGTGGAATTTGCCCTCCTAAGGCTGGAACAAAGAAGTCAGATGAATGTGGGGAGGCAGGACAGCAGCAGCAACCTCCCGAAATTCTGCCCACGTCCTCCCGCACCCCTCAGTGGCTCACCTTGTCATTTGCTTGCCATGTCCTCACTGCAAACACTGCTTCCTTTAAACTGTGACTGTGGACTAAAACAGAGCGTGGTGGGGGGTCCTGAAAGGACGGAGCTTTCCCACAGTGACACCTCCAGACGATCTAACAGCATCCCTTGGAGATGCTAATGAAACATATCCTGTTAAGGGGGTAATCCCAAGGGCTGCAGAGCTCCTGGGGTCCTGAAGTCCATTGCTTTGTCCAAGGGGAAAATCAGCTTTTCTCCCAGAAGCTCACAAGGGAGGGTGTTACACCAACCAGGAGGAGTTCCTCAAGGGTCAAAGCCCCCAGGGTGAACCCCAGTGCTTGCCCCTGATGCATCCTGCGCCTCAAAACATCGTGAGGTGGGGATGAACCAACATGGACCCAGCAACAGAAACACTTCTAAACATGCCACAGATCTGCTTAGATGACAGTGCTAAGGAGCCTTAAGCCCTCCTTTTCCCCTTATTTGCACCACTGCATGCTCCCATGGTGTGGCAACAGTCCCACGGACACTGGAGCTGTGTCCATCCCCAGACTGAGCTGCAGGAATGCAGGGGAGCCAAAGACCTGAGGTGCTTTTTTGTAGCCCCTTCCAATCTCTGTGCTGGGAGCTCAAAATATGGCCATGCTCCCCGTGTTTCTTGTGTCTGTAAAGCACCGGGGACTTGCAGAGCACTGAGCATATTCACAAAAAGGTATTTTGTGGCAGCCCTGAGAAGCCAAACAGGTACTGGCCCGTTGCACTCTGTGTTGTGGAAATCCCCAGTGACAGCTTCTGCTGCAGGGAGCAGTGGCAGTGGTGACCAGGATTCCAAACCCACCTCTCTGCAGGCCACCATTTATACAGCTGGTGGGCGCCGCTGCCCCAGAGTACAATTCTTAATTTAGAGAGTCTCTTCTGACATTTTGACTACTACGGCCTGATGCTCACAAGCTGTGCTCAGAGAGGGTGAAATTCAGCTCCTCCAATCACACCCAGTTTCTCTCTCACACTTTCTTTTCTTCCCTTCCTGATTCATTTAAAATAATCTATGAAAAATGTCACTGGTTTCCAGGAAAAGCACGGGTCTGACCAAGGCAAAAGTCAACCCCTTAATTTAAAACAGTTGAGGGGGGGGACAATTCGTTGAAGCTGCTCAGCTAATGCACAAACAGTTTGTAATTACAGGAGCAGGCTGGGAAAACAGGACCTACCTAGGGAATATTCTTATTAAATAAAGCAGAATTCTGTCACCTTCTTAATAATGAAATATTGATGAAACTGTAAGCAGCCCCTCTGAGGTTTTAGCCTTTGCCCTCTCCTTGTGTGTGTATATGTGTCCACACAAAGACAAAGGGGAAAAAAACACGCTCAAAGCCTGCCCCTGGAGCTGCAGAATTCTAACCAAGCTGCTCTGTGCCAGTGGATTTTGCTGAGCTTGCACGGGCATATGGATTGGAGAAATAAAAATTCTTCACTCGGCACAACCAGAAACTTCTTTTAGACTGAATGAGTAATGAAGGGGTGATTAAACAGAGCAGAGGAAGAAAGGACATATTAGAGGAAGGACTGTCCCATGAATCAGCAGAGAAAGGGCCAGTCTTCCTTACTTTGATCCACTCTATAAATATTGGAAGCAGTAAAGAGCTACTGAACTACAGGTATCAAACCTTCCCCTGGCCTTATGAAGATATGCTTGTAGCTCTAGTGCTTGTTCCTGGCAAAACAAGCAACAGGATCTGCCTTCACGAGCCAAAGGCCAACCAGAGCAGCATTTGTGTTGCTGCAGCTCTGAGCACCCATGTTCTTCCTCGGCAACTCAGGGAGTCCCAGATCCAGCTGGATGGACTCAAATTCATCAATGGCCCTTGGTCTTAGAAGGGACCCGAGATGCTGCAGCTTGAGGGGTCACACTGGCTTTGAGGCACCGGGAGCTCGTCAGCCCCTCAGCGGAGGAGCGAGCCGGCTCCAGGCACACCACACCTCTCACACCACCCAGCTCATGCCTTGGCACTGCCAGCTGCAGCCATCCATCTTCTGGGGGGCCTCAGCAACAGGAGCCCAGAAAAGCCCTGAGGGGGAAGAGCCAGGGACTATGAATAATGTGGGTGAAAACAAGAAGTGTAGGGAAGAAAAATCACAGGCAAATTTTCATCCCTTCACACTCCTCTGTGCAGTGGGAAGGGACAGAAACTATTTTCGAACCAAAATAACTGTGCTCTGTTCCACTTCTGTGACTCAACTCCGTGGTCCTAACTGAGACAAATAAATAAAGGAAAATGGGAGCATCCCAGAAGGAGAGAAACAGACTTTAGGAACCACGGGCAAGGACTGGGAGGCCCGTGCATCACCAGCAATGAATCCCAAAATGCAGACACTTGTCTGAGCCTGAGTTTTATTATCACATCTGCAAGGGTGGATGAACAGGGCTGAGGGAAGAAAAATGGATGGGAAAGAAGGACTGACCACAAGGATAGGTCAGGAACAGCAGTAGCAACAAGAGGGTATTGGGACTTCCCTGATGAGAAAACATCACAACTGGGAGTAACTGGCAAAGGGAACTGGGGCCAGTCTGGCTGGAAAGCAGGGGCAGGAAGGATCAAAGCGCCAGAGGAGAAAGGAGGACAAAGAGGGGAGGCCGCAATGGCTTAGAGAGGGAGAGATGCATCAAGCAGCAGGGGAGCCTTCTCTCTGCCCACTGCGGTAATGGGGCCTTTGTTCTGCTCCTTTCATGTTCCGCACATCCCGGCCCATGGACAGCCGACAGGAGCTGAATCAATCATCCCTGGTCCCAGCGGAGGGCAGGGAGTGATTGATTTGCTCTCCCTGATGGTTGGCTCTGAAAGGACACGCTCTCATTACAGTTTGTTTCTGGGTACCGTTCTTTACTCCAGGTCTGAATGCTGCAAAACCTCCCACCTCCACCACGGGATGATTTGGTACCACAGTTTCCTTTCACTGCCTGAGAAAGCTGTAAAAAAAAAAATAAAAATCTACATTAAAAACAAAAATCAAACCACCAAGACTTGTCCCCCAACTTTAAAACTTGCTGCTGAAACATAAAAGCTGAGGCTGCAGCCATGGGTGATTTTAGTGCTCATCTGCTCCAAATTCCAGTCATGCTTGTCACACTCCCACAGCCTCTCTCTAATTGTCAGGCACAGCCCTTTGTATTCCTAATCACCCCTGAAAAGGCCTCGCTCCCGGGATCTGGTGGGCACCCCGGGGTGGCTGCATGTGGGGCCAGGGGTGAGGCAGCCCTGCTCTGCTCTGGCAGCTGCAGGATGCCAGCAGCTCCCGGGGGATGGTGCAGGGGACAGAGGTGGCCCCTAGTGACCAGAGAGAGATGGAGACACCCTGCCCGAGGGCAAAAGCTGGGCCACGGAGGCGGGTGGCTCTTGGATGCACATTCAGGAGCAGAGGGGGGGTGGTGCCACCCAGCTCAGGTCCATCAGTGCCACCAAGGGTGAAGGCAGTCCTTCTGGCCGGGTTATATTGTGCTTTCTGCAATGGACAGTGCTGCTGATGAGTCAAATGTACACCAGTGGGAAAGGACAACCAACTTGAAGGAGTTTTTCCCCTCTTCAGTGCAGCTTAAGCATCCCACCAATTCCAGACATGGGGGGAGGCAATACTATTAGCTACCAAGGCCATTGCAATGTTGAGCAGCCAGTTTATCTGCAGGCTTTAATTATTCACCATTTTAAATTTTCCCCACCTACAGGTTCACGTACCCTTCAGCCACTTTTACTTTTAATCAAATCATCCACAACAATGCTATGTTCTCCTTTAAATGCTGCTTGTAGAAACATGGAATGATTTCAGCTGGAAAAGACCCTTAAGATCACAGAGCAATGAATGATGCTGCTCTCCAAGCCATCACCTTACTGGCTGAAATGCATCCGATGAGGTGCAACTCAGCTAGGTAAAACGGACTGAGTGTTGTGGAGAATCTGGCAATTCAGAGCCAAACAAATTGCTTCAAAAAAAGTCCTGCACAAACCCAAATCTTCTGCATGGATTGGTTGGAGGAGAGAAGGAGAGGAGAGAGAGGAGGCTTTCAGGACCAGCTCATCTGAGAAGAGCCTGAGAAAACCAAAGTGTCTGAGTTACAGGAGCAGCAAAATAAGGCAGTCATAGTGAGGTTGAAGCATTTAGAACCACCAGACACTAGACACAGACTGTGGTAGTGATGTCCTTCTGAGCAGGTCCTCACAACTACCCTGCTCTCTTTCTGGACTGAGGAGTGTTTATCATACCAGGTCTGTGCTGATGCCATCTAGTTTAAGTATCCAGCAGAGAGCATTCCCTGGTTTCAGTGCCTGATGGGTTAAAAAAGTGCTAGCACAGCCCAGGCTTCCACAGGCAGTTTGCAGCTTAGCTGTTAATTTGGGAATGTCTCAGCTTCACCTCCAAGTTTTGAAACTTTGCCATGCCTTTTCATTAGCTGTGTTTTCCTTCTGGAAACTACCACATATCTGTATCGCTAGATCTTTACAACAAAGCCCAAAGGATTTTGTACTCTTCAGTGAGTGTTCCTAACTATTCCCAGCTCTCTTTACTAGGAAAAGCTGCTTCTGCTGGCTGCATGTACTGCTCATATAGGCAATACATTTTCCAGATTCTTTCCACCTTCCACTCCTTTTTACTAGAGATGTGCTCCAACATGAGAACAGACTAAGCTGAAGCAGAGGAAACATTGCAGCCATGTTGGCCCAATAGTTTTATAGCAGAAATTTCTTTGGAAATCAGCACAGAGCTCTGCACAGACAACAGTAACTGTTTGTGTAGCACTCTGTGTAACTCCAGCCTTGCTTCTAACAGCATCATCCAGTGGATGCTGTAATTCCCAAGAAGTAAAATTCCTACTTTCACACACAGAGAAGAAAAAAAAAAAAAAATTATATAATAGTATAATACTAAGGAAAACATTATTCTGATTTCATCTTGTACTCTATGCCAAGGTGCAGCAAGGGCCAGCTGTTCCTGAAGGGTATCCCTCAGACCAAAGGAGACACAGCAAGACACCAGCTGCAGCATACCTTTGAAACACCATCTTAAACACAACTCTGAAGTCACTGCTTCCAGACATAGATTTTCAGTCACCTTTAGCAGAGCTTTCTTGCCTCATTCTCTGTCTGCTTCATCCTGGCTCCAGCAGAGCTGGTTTGTACCAGTTCAGATCTAGGCTATCCAGTTCTAGCTGCTCTGGGATTTATGCTGGTCTAGAAACCACAAATAACACCAGGGAATAGTTCCTGTTGCACCAAGTTCTGCACAAACGTGAAGTAAGAGATAATATCTGAAGAAGCTCACTCAAAGAAAAAGGCCCCTCACTACACATTGAGGGGCTGGAGAATGTCCAGAGGAGGGAATGGAGCTGGGGAAGGGTCTGGAGCACAAGTCTGGTGAGGAGCACCTGAGGGAGCTGGGGGGGCTCAGCCTGGGGAAAAGGAGACTCAGGGGGAACCTTCTCACTCTCTCAAAATTCCCTGACAGGAGGGTGCAGCCAGGTGGGAGTCAGTCTCTTCTCCCAGGTGAGAAACAATGGGAGAATAGGAAATGTCCATGAGTTGCACCAGGTGAGATTTAGATTGGATAGCAGGAAAAATGTCTTCCCTGAAAGGATTGCCAGGCATTGGAACAGGTTGCCCAATGAAGTGGTAGAATCACCATCCCTGGGAGTATTTAAAAGCCATGTAGATGTGCACTTGGGGCCATTGTTTTGTGGTGAATATGGTGGTACTGGGTGAACAATTGGACTCAATGATCTTGGAGTCCTTTTCCAACCTTAAGAATTCTAAGATTCCACGATTCTGAATGAGACAGGGCATGACACCGCAGTGACAGGGAGATGTCTGATGGAACGTGGCAGAGTGTTGCAGGTTGGGTGTCTGAACACCACACACTGGTTTTGCTGTTATAGCTCTG
Organism: Daphoenositta chrysoptera; assembly: GCA_013397915.1. Lineage (NCBI taxonomy): Eukaryota > Metazoa > Chordata > Aves > Passeriformes > Daphoenositta > Daphoenositta chrysoptera. The sequence goes on from VZRO01002985.1 coordinate 1,090,508, forward strand.
CTTGGGCTTGTATTTCCACCCTACTGTACTAAACCCTTCTGAGGTTAAGCTCACCCAATTTAAGAACAGAAATAACCTCAAAAAGCCCCATTTTGGAACCCTGTGTTCCTTGGGGAGCCAGTGACAGCACGATGACGTTTCTCTAAATTCTCCTCTGGGCAAACCAGTCACTGCCATGAAATTGTTACCTTCTTTCCTGTCTTTCCTGCCTGCTCCCCATTTGACACTTTTCACAGTGACAGTCACCAGCCTGTGTATAATATAATCAAAAGGCTGATTCTGGCTTCAAGCCATTCCAGAAAAAAATTTTCACAGCACCCCACATTAAAATGCAGCCCCTGTCCTGCACCTTCATGCTAGGTAACTTTCTGTTCCTTCCCTCCCACTCCATGTTTTTGGGTTTAGGGGGTTTAGGTTTGTTTGTGATTTTTTTTTTGGTACTATCACATTATCCCATGTTTGCAATTGTAAAACCACATTATAAAAGCAGCCGATATTGAACTAATTTTATCACAGGGCTAGTAATAAAGTTTAACACCAACTATAATATTGTTGTACACCAGAAATATTGCAACAGAACTGTAATATCCTGTTAAATTCATTTTCCATCCAACACCACAAGATCTGTTGAAAGATGTTAAGGGTGAAAGGTTTGTAGATTTTTAATTTTCCTCTCTTTTTTTTGGCTTTTTTTTGCAAGGCACTATAAACGTTTAAATTTCATAAAAATATACATCACAGGTTTGGCAGTAATTGTTCTGGTGACACATCTAAAGCCTTCATTGTCTGAAAAGTAATGTATGGCCAGCAGCTACCCTGCAAAGCAAAATACATCATTAGAACCAGCTCAGAGAAAGAAAGAGGAACTTTTAATATGGTCCCCATTACTGCAGCATCTTGTCCCCTCCTAATGCTTTATATATTTATTCTTAGGCACCCCAGGGAATTGGATGCAATTATCCTTTTCTTCTTGGGCAGAGAAATGGGAAAAATGTTAAGCAGTTTGCCCCAGGTGACACAAAAAGTTTTATGGTACTTCATGGGTCTGAATCAGCATCCCTGGCACAGAGGATGGGCTCCCATGGGAGGAGGACACGGGTGGCTAAGGATGCTTCTCCCTGCCATCAGCCCTGGCTGAGAATGCTGGCCACTTTCTACTGCCTCCAAGGAAGGTCTCAGCCACCTACAGGAACACACAGGATTAATTAAAAGCATTCTTTTAAACCAATTAACTTAAACTGGTAGAAACCCTTGTGTGGATACTCTCAGTGGATTTAAACCTATTTTTTTAAATTCAGTTTAACTTGAGGCCCTGCATTTGCCAGCTGTGTCCCCAGCATCTTTTCGTATCTTTTCAACTGCTTCTGTTTTTAAACTAATTTTAATTAAGCGCACGCACTCTGTGTGGTCAAATCCCAAAGGGGCTCTGGGAAGGCAGGCAGAGACACGAGGAAAAAAGAGTACAAGCTGGTTCAAGGCAATCCCTGGTTCTGCAGCCCAGCTCTTGGCAGGTCCCAGCTGTTTTAAGCTCCGTGTATTTGGACAGTGAGACCCCAGCCCTGTCCTGATGAACTTATGGTCTCCACAGGAATTAATCTACACCTTAAAGACTTGTCCAAGGTAAAAGCAAGACAGAAAATATGAAGGATGGTGAGCAGTTTGCTACAGAAAATCGGCAGCAAGCAGGAGAGCTGATGTCTCCCAATGCTCTCAGCCTCCCCCAGAGCAGGGCTAGGGGTGACCTGGGGACAGCGCTCAGGCCGAGCTTTTCGAGGTGATACAGCATGGAAACCAAAACATGCAGGTATGTCTGGCATGGAGTCAGCCCCAAAAGGCACAGTATTTATGGGAACTGTCCATGCCTCTAAGCAAGCTAAAAACCACAGAGAGATGGAGAACTGTAGATTTCATTGACCATTCTCTGATCTAAACACATGCACTACACATTAAGCCAGATACCTCAGGAAATATTTTTAAACATGTTCTGACCTCATTAAGAAAAAATTGGAGGACAAAATACCACTTACCCATAAATCTTTCCTCTTTTTGAAAGATCGTTCAGTGTTGGGGTTTTTTTAAAAATTTGTTAATGTATGTGCCAAGGAGACAGTGAACAGAAGTGTAGAAGGCTCCAGTCCTTCCTGAGCTCTGACCCACTCTTTTCCATCTCCCTGTAACTAGCTGAAGAGTGCTAATACTCCCAGGGATCTTCTTTTGTGGATTTTAAGCCCCCCAAATCTACAACTCGGTATAGTTTCCTGTATGGCCCTTCTGGTTAGCACAAAACAGCAGTGACAACAAAACCCTTTTCAGATAGGATCTTCCTACAGTTACCACACATTTTCTTGAGACTTCATCCTCAAAATGTCTTTAAAAATAACTTCTCCTGCAGTATTGGGCCATTTGTGCTGTGATTGTGATTGACTTGAATAGCCACAAGGAATAGTCTCCAGGACAGCATTGTGTGTATAAGCATCAAAACCACAATCAGTGGCCAATATGTCCTGCTACCTAAAATAACTTTGCATTTCTAGGAGGAATCACAGCCTTCACAGGAGCTTCTTTTCAGGTCATTGAGGCTGGAAGGGGAGAAAAATATAAGTCACTTGACATCCACTATGAGAGGCTTTGCATTGTTAATTTATTGCCCCAGAAACTAGGAAACTTGTCACAGAGTAAGAAAAGGGGTAAGGAAAGTATTTAAGGGCCCATGAAAAGCTGGAAGGAAGAGGAGAATCAGAAAAAAAAAGCCACATACATTACAAGAAAACCAGATACCAAGAAGGTTTTCAGAGCCCAGGTGGCAATATATTAGTGGCAGGATTTCTCATGGCTGTTTTCCAACAGCACCTTGGGAATGTGAGTCTGTTAGATGGGAAAACATCAACCACACACAAACTTCATTGGAAGTGGAGAGCAGGAAGGCAGCAGGATAGCTGGGCTGGTGAGGTTTTTTAGGAGGCCTCTGGGAAGGAAGTGGAGGACCAGGTGCCTCCAACAAAATGTGGCAAGAGTCAGGATGTCAGGGAAAGGCTTCCCAGTGAAGGCATTTCCTGCCTTCTTGCATCCTAAAGCACTTTGTAATGCTGTGACAACTGGATGTGAAGGGGACCTTCCTGAGCTGCTACAGGTTTATGTGTGTTCTGCAGAGGTGAAAATAACATCATAAAGGGGACATGGCTAGAAATAAGTCCACTTTAAGCATCATCATACCATTGTGTATTGGCAATAAAACCCATTATTTGCTTTCCTTTTTCTCTGTGTTTATTCTTCTACCAGTATAATTCTTTACTTACTTGTCTTAAACTACCCTTGATTTGCACATATTTAAATGAGTAAGACCTTTTAGATTACTCCCTAGAGAGGAGCAGTAGTGATTTACTCCTGCTAAAAATTTTGATCATATCCATAAAGGTAAAGTCAATCCAGACTGAGGACGGCTGTGTGTTATCCTATAGTGCAGCCCAAGGGAGGTTTTAAAAAAAGGAATATGAGCATGTGAAGCCAAGGCACAGAATTTAAGGCCAGAAGAGACTGATAAAATCAGTTTATCTACTAAATAGCACAGATTTCTAGAAATGCTCCAAACTAAGTCTCTTAGGACTACAAAAGACATCTGTAATGGAGCTGGAAAGTGAACCCAAACACACAAGTCCTACTGCAGCAGGTGACCTGCAAGGCCACAGTTCAATTCTCCTGGGTGGAAGCAAGTCAGGCATTTTCTTTATATCTCATTGAGGGACCATTTGCTTTTCCTGTGTCTCACATGACTGGCCTGGGACCATGCCCTCAAGCAGGCAGCAGAACAAATCACAAAGCATAAACTGCTTGAAAAACTTGTGCAGGTGGGTAATGAAAAGCTCAGCTGAAAACTCTTCTCTGTAAGAAGATACTGAGGGTGACTTCTGCTGAAAGCAGAATCATCACTTCTGATGGCATATCCTGTTTCTTCCCCAATGCAGGAAAACAATACAGAGCCATTATCTGGGTGGTTAAATTCATGCTGTCTTCTTCTGAATTATTTTCTCTTCTGAATTAGGAAGGTTTCACACTGTACAAGTAAATGTTGGGGTTTTTCAAAATAATATTTACCTCTCTATTCTTTAGTTACCCGAAGACAGTTTCTAAGTTTCCTTGAGAGTATGTTCTCTTCTTCCTCCTTCAGCTGCAGACCCATGGTCTTCCCCTTTGCTTCTTCCAACCCATCTTTTCCATTTGATTTTTTTCCTTTCATCTGACCATAACTTTGTGTGGACGGTGCCTTAACCTGAGAGGCTCATCAGTCCCGCTCTAAATGGCTTTAGAAAGTCAAATCATCTGACCATGCACATAAGCAGAAGAGCCTTAACAAAAAGGCAAGAGTGAAGTGTGACAAATAAGGAAGAGAACCCCTAACCAAGTGTAAGGTCCTGCCATTCCCACTGGCTCCAGACACAACCATGGAGCAGAGGTACCTGGACTCCACTCAGACTCCGAGCTGAGTTTTCTACGCCAAGATCCCACTGGGAGAATGTAGAACTTAATTTATCTTCCGTGTTTACCAAGCTGTCTTTTGGGGACATCCGTAATGATTCTGTTTTTATCTGGTACCAGAGGAGGACAAAGGCGCAGTGACGTGAAGGAAGATACATTAGCTGTCAGAGACAGGTAACACATCTTGCTAACATACTCTGTTCCATTTTCCCCCCAATAGCCTGAAGCAGTGTTTTCCTTTTAAAAATATCCTATCAGCTCTGACAGATGGATTAAGGCTTAAAAGCATCAATATTTTGGGAAAGTAGTACCTGCTAGCAGGCTAGATATAGGTTTGTCATTCAAGAGGTTTTATATTTCCTATTAGGCCCCTTTCCTGAAAAGCAGCAACCATTTATTTTAAACTTTACCTACTGGTAGGAGTTGGAGGGTTTTAATTTTTTTTTATTTTTGATGGAGGGGAGAGTGGGACTTGTTTTGATTTCTTCAGTGGACACATCATCTGTCAGCAGTGGGGAAGAGTGGGAGTGCTTTTCCTTGTTCTGGTCCTGAAAGGCGACCACTAAAAAACTGCCATTGCTCTTGCTCAAAGTGAATTACCAGAAAGTGGTTGCAAGATGGTAGACCAAAAAAGAAAAAAAAAAAAAAAAATCATCCCAGAAACAGATTTCAAGTCTTCTGATAACTTTTCTCCTTCTTACAGCAAAGGCTGAATCAGTCTTGTTGTTCATATTCCCCATCTTACTTCTGACAGGCTGTTTTGCTTATCTGGCATTTTGGCTCAGATGGATCCCACCTGATAGCAGGCAGAGACGCTGAATTTAAGACTGTCATTATCTGGGCACCAGCTACAGGCACAGGGAAGAGAGAGACACCTCAGGAGAGGGATTCACATCTGAGGAGGGTGAATCATTCTCTCAAGATGCCAGTATTTCTCCATTTCTCAAGATGCTGCTGGCACAAACAGCAGTAAGTCAGTACAATGAGGCTTCTAATTTTGGAGCCTTGGTGAAGCGCCTGAAGTTTGATGAGTGAATCTAGACTGTGGTGAATCTCCCTCTCATCATATCTGCAGCTTGATGGAAAGAAAGATATCAAAGATGTTCACCCCTTTGTCACACAGGACTCTTGTGAAGGGAGATGAGAACAGAGAATTCACAAAGGAGAAGAGGAATAAAGAGAAGAGAAATGTGGAGGTTTCCAAGGGGAAGTGAGGAAATATATCCCACTTTTGCCTTCTGGCTTTGCGAGCTGAGTTACACGGCTTCTTGTCTATGCCACCTCCACAGCCAGAAGGCTGCTCAAATACAGGATTTGATTCTGGCCCAAAGCTCAGGCAGGAGCATAGCTGAGGATTTGCACATGGTTTCCATCTGCTCCCCAACTACTCCTCTCCAGTAACTCGTGCAGCTGAATGGCTGCTGTTCTGGGAAGGACAGGGTTGGGGTGGCCAGTGAATCCAGCCCAAAGACTCAGAGTGGCTGAATATACTCACTAGAAGGATAGAAAAACATCAGCTACCCCAGCGCGATTCCAGAGGAACATTTCATTGCAGGAGACTCTTTGATGTGCAATATTTTCTTATGCCTATGTGCAAGGAGTTAAAAGAAATGGAACATTTTTTGGCTCAAAACAGCTGTAGGAGGTGGAAAAGTAGAGTCAAGTTAGGAGCCCAGCATTGAACAGATCAGCAATGTGATCTCATCTGAAGACCCTGACTCCAGGATGTCCTGGCAGCATTCTTTGCATTCTTTGCATTCTACAGTGCTTGAGAAACCAACAGGGCAATGTGATCCCCCAGATACTTCCACCCTGTGACCCCAAATCCAAACTCATCTCTACAGGGCACGGTAGACCCAGGAAATCCATCCCCAGTGGAAGGACTGACTAAAGCGTCCTCCCCAGGGATCAGCCTTTGAGTTGCTGCTCTCTGCAGCCTTGTCTGGAGCAGTTTCAGCTCTGCTGCTTCCTCAGAGGTGCCCCAGCACTGTCTACAAAGTCCTTCCTAGTTGTGCTGAGCCCCAAATAATCATCAGGGGGTTGCCACCCACGAGGCACTTGGCAGAAATCTCTCCTTATGGTGTTCATGTTTCCCAACTCAGTCACTCTGGGATGTGGCTGTGCAGGCACACAGTGCAGGTGTGTGTTCTGCTCTCTGTCCATTGCTTAAGGGGCACACTGGCTTCCCAACATCCTGTTTTCCCACCATTCAGAATGCAGAAGTTCATTTTATCAGGTCCAGAATGCCCAGTTCTTGCACACGTTTGAAACGTGGGTGAGAAAAGTACAACTCATAATTTTCTTCTTTCTCACTGATTTTGGCAGAGGGATCCTTGTGAGCATCAGGTTGACCCGTTCAGGGTGTATGAGAGCCATGAAGCATCTGATTGTGGCCTGAAGACAGCCACATCTGTTGCCCTGTGTACTCCAGGCAGAGGCAATTCCTGGGAGAATTCAGCCCATTGAAGATAGAAATCACTGAAGATAAAAATCACTTGTCATTCTTCACAAGGAAACCTCAGAGCAACTTCACTGTGGTGGGACACAAACAGGATTCAAGGAGGGTGCTGGTGCCGTGGGGGGATACTCCACATTTTGGGGCACACAGCAGGGCATGTTACTGAGGGCTAAACCTTCATTTCCCACCTTCCCTTATCAGTCACTTGTAAATCAGTTCCAGACAGTTCCAGAGCCATGGCTTGAGAAAGAAAATCCCGAGTCCAGACTGAACATGGGAGGCAGGAAAGCATCCTGAAGCCCAAATTCAGAATAGGAGGAACAGGAACTCCTGGAGTATAGCTGCTCCAGGGAGGGCTCCCGAGTGTCTCGTTTTGCATGTCTCCAACCTGTGGGTGACTATAATTATCAGTGTTGCTTGGCGGCGAGAAACCCGGGGAAATAAGCATTTACAGTGAGACTGTGCACACCCACTCCCACTGGAGAGCATTCCCGTGGGGAACCAGTGAACAGCGCTGCATCTCCTGGAGAATGAAGTTCACAGCCTGACCCCCAGAATCATTTTAAGCCTTTAAAGGGTCCTCTGCAAATCATCCTCAATCATTCCTCTGCTCACAGGCATGCACGCTGCAGGTTCTGCCCTGCACCTAACAGCTTTCCTCGTTGATGTTTCCCAAATTAAAAATAATGTGCGTGATGCACTGTGTCATGTCCATGTCCACGTGTGCAATAGCAAAGCAATACAGGCACCTTAATAGACAGCTTGCTCAACACACTGTAATAAGATCAGATAGTTTCAGTACCTTTTTGGTGGCCGTTTTTCACCCAAGTGACATGCTTATCCGTTTTGGTATATAAACTTCTACAAGGTCATCTAGGATGTTGTGTTTTACCTTGATTGATAGCACGGTGCAAGGAGCTGTGACTGCTCCATGCAATCGTGTCTCAACCCATTTTTCTCCAGATCTCCAAGGGCTGAAATCCTTCATTACAAAAAACCCCAACAAACATCAAAATGAACAAAATAAAGAGCCCATCCTGATCCAAAAGTCTAGAGCAGTCAAAGCTGAAGTACCCATCCTGTCTGTTAATAACTTTCAAAAGTTTTTACTGCAAGATTTGGAATGTGACAGTAAAATTCTGCAACACGCACATGGTGTGGGAGGAATAGAAATTACATTCAGAGTTTGAGTCTGGAAATTTGTGCCTGAACAGGGAAAAGCAAGGGATGTGTTTAATCAGCAGGCTCAAGCATCCCCTTCTTGTAAGACAGAAAAAGACAGCACTTAAACTTGATAACTCTTTGGAAATAGCAAGCGAGGAACACAGATCGGACGTCAGCAATGCTCAGTGGGGAGAAGAAACACAAAATGGAGTTAGAATTAACACATCCTTCACACACATGTGTGCACTGTGCATTGCAGAGCAATTTGTTTGGTGGTTTCCCTACCTGCCCTCATGGCTGGGTTAACAATGCCCCATCCCAGTGCCCTGCAGTGCACCCTTTTATATTCCATGTGTCTGATTCACCATGGAGGCTTGGACGTTCAGCAGACAGTGGGGTTCCCTCCACGGGAGCAGTTAGATGCTCCTCAAACTCTTAGTAATTCGGCAGCATTGTAATGGGAAGGAGAAAGGAAACTGAAACACTGAAAAGGGGAAATCTTTGTGAAATATCCCTCAGCAAAGCCAGGAACCGTAGCCAGATGTCTGCCCAGTGGCAGAGGTCATTAATGCAAGGTTGGACTTGTGTCCTGCCAGGTTACTGCAAGAAAAACCAAGGAGAAATACACATCTGGGTTTTCTCTTAAATCCAAGCAAAGAGGGACTAGATCTAGAAAATTCTCTCCCTCCAAGTGGATATCAGGGCAGGACTGAACTCTTCCCAAAGAGTAAAACCCCCTCACCAACCAGCAGCCCCTCTCCTTCCCTTCAGTCCCTAGCCTTGGGGACCAGGACCCAGATGCTTTGCCTGATTCCCAGGCATCACTGTGGTTTTATACAAAAAGCATAGACACCTGTAGTGGTTTTGTTCACTCATTTCCTTCTGTGAGATACAAATTAGGAGAATCACCCATCCTGCCAGAGCTCCCAGGCAGTGCCAAACACTTTCCCAAGCTGATACCAGTGCAGTCACCAGTGGGTGTGGAGGAATGAAGCCATCTCAGGGACCAGGGATTCTGGGCAGTGGTGTCAGCCCACCTTCATGAGAGGGTTTTGCCACGGGGACATCAGCTCTGGATCAGTCAGAAAACTGAGGCTGACACTTCTGTAAGCATTGATCTTCACCTGCAGACCTCTTCAGTGAGATTCTGAAAATATTCATGCCTCATCCACATCAGGCAAAGCTCTGTGCCCCCTCCCCTGCTAGCTCCAGTTCCCTGCATGGGGCTAGAAAAGGTTGGAGGATTTGTGCAGCCTGAGCTCCAAGCAGCTGAAACAGGCATGGCAACAGAAACGGTGACTTACAGATAGCAGGCCTTTTCTTTTAGAAATACTGTCATTCCAATGATGTTATCCATAGCACAAATGTTCAGGAGAGTGTTCCCAGCACAGGCAGAGCTGGTAGATTTGGAGTTTAAAGGCCACAGGAATCAGTCTGAACATCTCAGACAACCCTACTGTGACAGACCCAGGAACGTGCCCCAGGCTTCTTGCATCAAACACTCACACCTTGTGATTGAGCTAGAGCTCTCCTTCTCAAAAGGCACCCAAACCTTCATTAATGTCGTTAATTAACTTCATTGCAAAAGGGACTGCTAGCCTCTTTGACTGATCTTATGCTAACTGTTAATTTTTGGCTACGAATGGTTACTGAACTTCCTCCTCGTACAAACAGGGTCTCCCCAGGAAGGATGCCTTTCAACTGGGATACAGAATGTTATCAAAGCAAAGGAGAATCTCCTCTCTCACAACAGGGAGAAACGAGGCTCTGACTAAAGCAGTGTCACTCACTGAAATGACAGGTTAAATGTGTATGATTGCAGACTGCAAGATGGTAAAGTGTATGCAAACCACCTTCCAAATCCCAGGATGTATATTACTCTTTTCCCCTGAGGAAAAAAAAGATCTTTCTTTTCCCCATGTAAAACCCAGAAATACTCACTTTGAGCACTATGTTCTGATCTCACTGCTTTGAAATTTCTTCAGTGTGGCTCTTACAGCTTTGGGCCAGCACCAGCAGAGCCCCAAACCCAGCCCTTAGTTCTTTAAACCATGATTTATTTTACTGGTTTGAGTCTTTTGTGAGGGAGCCACGTGAGCACCTTGCATCTTCAAATCAGTGTGACTGTGCCCGCCCTCACAATCCTGTGCGAAGACGGAACGTTAATTAAACATGTGTTTAATTTACAAATGTTATCCCTTCTGGGGAGCAGAGTACAACTCCAGCTAAAAGGCAATGCTGTGTTTATTTTACTTCATTGGCTGTTCCCAACCTGCAGTGGTTTATGGATATAAATAATGTTTTAGAGTAGGGAACGGTTGTGGTAGAAACTAAGCCCAACTTTTGAATAAGCCATGAAGAAAGACTAACTTGAATCATGCAATGATTTCTAGGAAGCTGAAATAATTAATTCTTTCATGGGTAAAATATAAGCCAAAAAATAAAGCTTCGGTGTCCCATGGTGACAGCAAAATTTAAAAGTATGGTATTAAAGAAGGCAGAATTCCCCACTAGTATATGAAAACAATGTTCTCATTTAGGCCAGCAGAAATCTGGACTAGTTCCATTTGGATCATTGAGTTTGCTCTGGATTTACCCCTGGGAAAATGAGAACAGAAGACAACCCTCCCAGGTTTTCTATCAGGGCAAGACTCCACAAAACTAATATCCATACAGCTCCAAGGTAGGACCTCTTCATCACCACTGGTATCTGTGTGGATCAAAATATTTGTGCTCCCTACAGTCTTCCACTTCTGAGAGGGCTCCTTTCTAAAAGGAACCTCACTCCAGCTCAGCTCCTGCAACGTTCCCAGCTGCTTGAGAAAGCTCAGATCTAATTCTGAATAATTGCATATATTTGTCATAGGGAAAAAAATAATATCTGAAGACATGTACACCTAGGTGGTTGTGAGAGACTGCAGTCCAGATGGCAAAACATCCTTGGTATAATATACACCATTTCTGAGTGAGGATGTTTATCATTTAACAGATATTAAAAAAAAAAAAAAAAGACATTAAAAAAGATATGGTTTCACAATCCTGTACTCAAAATGTAAGCACCAGCATTTCAGCTCCTGTTAGTAACTCTACTACCTTCAGCCACTCATGAATCTATGGGAACAAAAAATGCTTGTGTGTCTCATGCCTGATACAGGGAATGGAACCAGCCTGGAAGGTTTCTGAGACAGGGACCATCCTTCCATACTGCACCAGAGGAGGGTCAGTCTCTACTCCAGGTGCCAAAGAGCTGGACTAACACAGAGTTGTGGCACAATCACACAGCAATCTCTACGTTTTGCCGTGGTGCTGGTGACATCCCTTGAGAGTTCCAGGAAATAATGGCAAGATCCCTGAGACCGGGGCAACAGGGCATGTCCTAAAGGTGAGTACAATTTGTTATTTGGATTAATAATAGGCAGGTCATGAAGTTGCTTTCTGTTATTTTGAGTAGAGCTTTATTTTCCTTCTAAACTGTCCTCGCTGCATTTACGCCCCTTTTCAGCAGAACACTTGCAAGCTTAAATTTAAATATGAGTATGAACCCAATCAACATATCTCCTCTGGCTGCTAAGAGAAGCCCTCAGGCTGTTTAAAAAATCAGACTGTACTCACAGAGAATTTGTGGTGTTGACTCAGACACTGCCAGAGCACATTTTCTCAGGGGCACAGTGTAGGCATCACATTTGGCTTCAGCTGGACTGAAGGAAGAGTTTTGTGCTGGTGCTATCAGGATCCTGAGCAGAGCTGAGGGAGGAAGCCAGGTAAGTAAACTCAGACCTGGCTGACACACTTTGCACCCACAAAGGGAACCTTGGTTAGATTCATGCTACAAAGCCAACCCAGCTGCTGCTCAAAATTCAGCCTCATGTTTGTTCTGCATTCCCGCAGGTAATATACCCATAGCAGTGGTTTATATGACTGTAAGAAAAGTATTTTAAACACTTTAATGGCCTGCTTTATACCCATCCTTGCCTTCAGTGGGTGCAAATAATGGCTGGTGCAATTTTGTACCCCCAGTTATTTGCAGTTTTGGTGCGTGTCACTGACGTGTCTAACTAGCTGATAAGATACGTGGGTGCAATCAGATGCTGTAATTAGAAGTTTAAATGACACGAACTGCACCCACACATAACTGCAAGTGCAAAATTGTATCCATAACATCTCAGAAGTAACAAAGAGAGGAAGGACTTAGAAATTCGTCCCTGAAAATGCTAATTTGCATGGCAATGAGCTCAAACCTATTTGGCAAATACACTTTCATTACAAAAGATTTAAGCCAATTGATTCTAAACAACCTGAGAGTGCTCAGAAACTCAGCATTAGACACAGCATCTTAAAAATTACACTAGTCTGCTGAACTAGGGCAAGGAACTTTTCTCTTGAGTTAGGTAACACGTAATTCATGTCTTCATTACTGCCTTAGCCGTGGTTGGAGTAAGCCAGAGCCTTTGCTTGCAATGACAGATTTTTATAGTGATTTCTCAAGGCTGCAGCACAGAGTAAATGTGTTTCGTATTTCATGATAAGCAAATGGTGTGCAACAAATAAGAAGGTTCTTGCTTTGGAGTTTTTCTTGACACCATAATCATTTAATATATAATTATAAATTCCAGCTTACTGCAAAGCAGAAATTTTAAACTGACACCTCTTTGTAGGCATGATGTAAAGTTTTGGGAACCTCAGAGGAGTTTTCAGTGGTTTTACTGGGAAGATGCATTTTGATGCTAAATCAGAATCATTGGTGTTTCTCTTATTTTTCCCCTGTTTCAGCCCCAAGGCCCTGTTTAACTATCCCTGTGCACTACAGTGTGTGCCACACAACTGGAAATATTTCTTCAGGCTGTTTGTTATTTCTTCTTCTCCTCTGGCCAAGGGAGACTGTGAGAAAAACTGAACCAAGTAGGATTGAACAAGCCAAAAGAAAAGCACAACAGATGGGAGTATAGAGGGATAAAACAAAAATGCTGAGAGATCACATCCTTTCATCTCTGCTCCAGTATTTTGGCTCATCAGGGCAGCCTTTCCCCTTGCTGGGAGAGGGAAGCAGGAGGAGACCATGGCAGAGAAACACAGCATGGACTGCTTGCTGTGCCTTGGGGTGATCCACCTCCCCAGGCTTGGAGGTTGTGTTTGGCCTACTGAGGACAGGAAAGCAGTTTTCAGACAAGGAACATCATTTTAGCTCTTGAGGAGAGCCAAAACGCAGAGGTGTCTCCTCTGAACCACACCCAGTCTCTCCAGAGCCACGCTGCCCTTTAGCCAACCTGTGCCTACTTCTTCAGCTGGGATATTCCCACTCCCAAGCATCACAAGAGTTTCAAATCTTCAGCAGGTGCCCGTCCTGAGTTCTGGACGTTTTCTTTTCATCAGACCCTATCAAGCATCACCCACCTCAACTCGGGAGCCGGCCCCTCCTGTGCCTTCCAAAGCTGCACAGACCATGGCAGCTTCTTGCTGTGTCCAGCTTGGCTCCCCACCTCCTGCCTCTGCTTCAAATGCTTTGCAGCTGATCCTAAAAGAAACAGGCCAAAATCCCAGCTACCCCAGAAGCAATCCCTGGAGAGCAGGGCTGCTGAATGGCAAACAGCTGCAGCTGTTAATGTTGTCTTGGGGGATCTGGGCTTTAACAGTGAAGATCCCAGGGTCAGGTCCTGTTGACAGACCATAAGATTAATACTGATAATCTCTCCTAGCAAAATTCAGTGGGGATCACCTTCTTGAGGCCCCTGGTGCCTGGGAGAAGAGGCAGCAGGTGATGTCTGAGGCACCACGTTGTTCTCTTGGCTGGATAAACAGAAAGATGCTCTGGTGGCTTTAAATTTTTTTCTCCTACTTTTTTTTTTTTTCTCTGATAGACTTTTCCCCACTTATCACACACTGTGTCTGTCCGTAGACTGACTGTTTCACACCATCTGAATCAAATGTCTGCTCTCTGTTAGGTGTACAGTATTTCCATATGCCCTGGTTGCTTCTACTGCCATTTCTTCTCTTGAACCTGCAGAGTTGTTGGCTGTGTTATCCAAACCATCCCTCTCGGCCCGTCAAACCCCTCAGCTAATGGAGCAGAGGAATCCAAGTAGAGATTACCAAACGGCAGGTTCCTGGATCTTGGTGATGAGCAGCACTCAGCCATAGCCTTGGATTTCCAGGATTCAGAGTAAGACAGAGTCCAAATTGCTGATGGATAACTCAAAAATGGGGTGAAATGATCTCACCAAAGCAAAACCCTTCAGATGACAACCATTAGATAACATCAGCTGAGTTCATCAAATGAGCTGGAGAGCTCTTGGCCCAGCTTGCCACGGACATCTGGCTGCATAGTGCTGCCTTGATGGTGCCAATCTTCACCTCCATCCTCTGGGACATGGGGAGGGCAGAAGAGCCATCATCCATGTATGAGGTTTGGCTGTGGTAACAAGGAGGCCACTGCAGCCGTGAAAAATCTGTTTTCCACAGTTTCCACAACCCATACGGTGTGAAAAGCTGGACAAGGGTTTGTAAATGAATTGAGCCCAAGAGTAATTACACGTTCCTGCAGATTACTTGGTGCCGTAATTGCACTTAGTATTTACCATGTGACCTAAGCCAGAAATAATCATGTATTTACTTTATATTTATATTGTAACGTGCCATGTACTGTAATTATACTGCCACTCCATGGTACTTAACACATCATTGAATGTTCCACAATTATCATGTTAGTAAATAGCACTTACCGAGATTTGTGGCCTGTAATTTCAAGCATTACCTGCTAAAGATTTATTGTAGCAATGTCAAAAAAATGTTTATTGACAATGTCATTTCATGTAAAAAATGTCAAGTCCTAGAACCAACAGAAATCAGTTTTAAAAATTTCAAAATTTGAAAATACAAAAGGAAATCTAGATTTGAAATTAGGGGTTTTTCCAATAAAGTAATGATCACTTCCATGAAGAATTCTCCAACTTCTTCTGCTTGAGTTTCCAGAATATTGTAAGTGCAAACTGTCAAACTTGTGTGATTAAATGAAATAATTAAATCCACCTTGAGACTCTTAAAGAAAAATGTTTTGGAAGAAGTTAATATCCACTCGACCTCTCATTTAATTCTGATTAAATCTCTGAGTGGCTAAAACTAAACCTTGGATTTTCTGAATGGATTTATGCTTTCAAATACATTTGGTCATAGAAGTATTCTCTGCTATTTCAGTAGAGTTGCTCATGTGAAAGAAATCAAGCATGTGCTTTGCTGTTGCTTTGGTGGTCTAAAATCTATGTATGAATGTCTTAAGATGTTGATGAAAGCAGGATCATTTAAACAGGAATGATTTAGAAGAGAATCAAATTTTCATGATTCCTCCTTCAATGGGATTTTTCCATACTGTAACATGTATGGGTGCCTGGATATCACTTAACTCTTGCAAAAAAAAAAAAAAAAAAAAAATCAATGAAGACCCAAGTTTTCCAGCTCATGTCAATCCCCATATTAAAAACATCACAAAACATTTAAAGAAACCACCCCTTATGTATTCTGTCTTGATTGCAAGCCCCACAGAATGGTATCTAATGTAGAGATCCAAACCTGGAATTGGGAATACCTTCTCTTGCTGCTCTGACTCAAGAGCACAGACCAGCCCTTGAGTTCAAACTGAAGGAATGAAATCCTGGCTGCACACACAGTTAGCTGCTCTTCTGCTGAACCCTCTGAAGCCTAGGTTATTCCCCCAAAACCTCAGCTCTTACTTCAGCCTTGATCTGCCCAATATATACAAATGAGCTTAACTTTAAACACTGATAGTACCATTTACCTCATTAACTGGAGCCGGATGAATAATTCATAGTGCATAATTTTTCCAATGAATCTCACTTCTTTTTGTGTTTGTGAATTGTCTGCAAATAGATTCTTGATTGGACTCTTCATCTAAAATTATTTTCAGATTTTTTCGGTGAATCATAATCAGTCTGCAGATCGTTTGTGAGCCGTACGCAGCGAGCACTCACAGTTCGCAGCTCATGCTGTGTGGGTTCACTGTAGGAACGTCAAGGTAACACTCCTGTTCCCTCCCTGGAAAGCCTTATGTAACCAACCAACAGCAGGATGAATTTCAAACGGCACATATGAGCGTAAAACTTGGAAATTCACACCCTTGCTGAGTGTTGTTGTCGAATTCAGAATCTCCCCTCCGTGAAGGGTCAAGCAGTGCTACAGAAAGGTAAATATCAAAGCTGCCCTGCACCTGTAGCAAATCTGGGGCTTGGAAACACGGGCAAAGTTCCTGGAGGGTGACAAGTTTCAGCCTAACAGCTGGTCCATGGTAGCTGCCCCTGTGAATGATCTCAGGCTGAGGAAACCTGGATTAATCGAGCCTCTCCTCAAAGCAGGTTAAACTACCAGATCACTTTGCTCTCACTGCGGGCTCAGAGTTCTCCTGTGGATGCAAATTAGTGATCACGGGGTGAGTTCTTCCTGTGCCTGAGGCTGGAAGGGGTTTTTCCCACCTAGCTACCCTATTTTCTCTGGAGAAGAAGATCTCAACCCTGGCAAAGTATCCTCGACTGGGGTAACAAAATTACTTGAGAAGGGCTCAGATCCACTGCGTGCAGGAAAGCTGCTGGGGCAGTTTTGTCAAGATTTCATGGCCAATACTGCACTGGCCTCTACAATAAGAGAAAATAAGCCAGCCTGCTTTTGACCACCATAGCTCCCACCACTGCTTTCACTGTACCTAAGTGACCTGGCTGTGGTGGGAGAAGCAGCAGAGATTTCCTTTCCCACTTTCCCTACCCAGTTCAGCAGAGTTCCCTAACAAAATTCTTCAAACCTTCTTGACCCTATGGCAATTTAAGCACTGCCTTGCCATAAACCACAAGCTTACATGCTTTGCAGAGTGGATTTGGTTTGCTAAATTAGGATTTGATTCTAGGTTGGGAGATTTAGTCTGATTAAATCAATCTTTACTAAAAACTACCATAATATCCCTGCTAAAACCAGAAGCATGCAAGCCCAAAACCGACGTGCTGTAGCCCACGGCCTCGTTCAATATGTAAAGATTAATACAATTTGAAAAAAACCTCTCTGCTATCATAAATCAGTCCCCAAAGTGGTCAGATGTGGACTAGACTTTCAAATACATCATTTTGCAGTGAAAGAGGCAGCGATGAATATGCAGAAGAGGATGGGAGCTGTCAGGAGCGTGCAGATGAAACCACGTGATCAGTCGCCCCTTTGACCCCTGTATCAGATTTTGAAGGGAAAAGTCTAGTTTTAAGCACTGTCTCAGAATACAAAGCAACTATGTCAACCACCACTCCACGTGCTGCTGAACAAAGACGTGGGTTTTGCAGGAGGAAGATCACAAACTCTGAGAGGATCTCCCAGGCTCAACATTTGTTCAAACACTAGGAAAAAGATAAGTCGAAAAAAATTTTTAACGAGTGTCAGGCCACATGCAGCTCCAAAGAGACTATGGGGAACCAGGATTTTATGAGGACTTTTAAGAGGAATAGATGCTGTGATTATCATCAGCCAAGACAATGTGTACAGCTTCCCAGCTTTGCCATGCCTGTCAATTTTGGCACAATAGTTTGACATGAAAAGTGCAAATGGAAAACGATGGCAGTGAACAACTTCAGGGCACGTGAGCTCCAGTGGTGAAGGGATGTATTTTCTTGATGCCTGAGGAAATATTTGGTCCTGTCAGATGGATCATTAGCTGCATTACACAAGGCTGTAGGAAAAGGGAATTATAGGAGTAGCATGGGAACTTATTCTTGGCCTTGATCTGCCATCAGATTTTAAGAAAACTCTCTTGGAGTTAAACTCATTACCTGCATTGAGCTTCCCAAAATAACTTTCTCTGTGCTCTGGTCCAGGGCAGCATACACATATTTAAAAGATAAGGAAGCTGTGGGTACTGTTTACTGATTCCTCTGTTGGTAAACTGCCTCGGGTATCTGCTCCAGCTTGTAAAAACACAGATAAAAACTTAGTCTGTTATCCAGAATGTGGTCACCAATTAGACCCACATGGTGTGTGGGATCAACAGGCTGCATCTCACCCCTGAGACAAGGAGCTAAACGTGAGCTCTCTGTTCGCAGGGGGGGTCAGTGAAAGATGAAATAGATTAACCCATTTCCTACAAATCCAGTGACACATTTAGCATAATCTCATTCAACCCTCAAGTCATATGAGCTAACTCCATGGGTCCTTTCTGGTTTCCACGCCTGCCTGAAAACATCACCATGTGAAGAGTCCTGAACCCAGGATCTGCAGTGCTGTAGGAATAACCGGGGCGCTCACAGCCCTTCCTCCAGACAAGAAACTGCAGGAATGAGGCAGCCACCCGAGGGGACAAGGGGCACACGTGTCCCACCAACAAGTTTGGGTAATACTGAGCCACTTGCTCTCGCCCATAAATTCTTTCCTGCGGCACAACAGTCTGATGTAATGAACACTTTACATGAGCCACGAGCTTAGAGCTTTTGCTCTATGCATGTGCCATTGATTAGAGTGGTTGCAGATGGTTTTATTTTAGGTAATCAGGCTTGCTGAGCTTTGCCAGCATCAGAACAAAGGCATAGTTTCCCCGCTCACTAGCCAAATTTGTGGCCAAGACACTTGAATTGATATGAACTCTGATGGATGGTGAGAAGGCAGGGTGGGGGGAGAGAGCAGCTTGCCCATGTACCTCAAGGCAGGTATACCCCTGCACACCAGGTTTTACATCCACCTTAGAGGAATCACATTCCCTGTATACCCCTGCACACCAGGTTTTACATCCACCTTAGAGGAATCACATTCCCTTTTACTCCTAAAGAATGGGAAGGAGAGAAACACCCTTTTTTTTGAACAACCTCCGTGCTGCCCTGCTGTATCAAGACAATACACTGAGCTGCAGAAAACAAAGGAGAAAACAACTGCAGCCACAAAACCCACACAAACACTAAAGCCCCTGGAGAGGGAATTCCTCCTTTGAGATATCCCCTCTGAAGCCTCCAACCCGTACTGCAGAGTGCTGCTTCACATGTCATTTGACCAGCACTCCCCTGCCATTCCCACTCAGCTGGAAAATCTCTGTAGGCTCCTTCCCTGGGGAAGCAGGAGAGGGAAAAGACGGAGAAGTTGTATGATGCTACAGAGTCACTCAAACGAAATTGCTGTCGCATGAAAGCTTCTAAAGCTCCCTGTTATTTAACCATTCATGTTGGTCCCAAAAGAGCTCAGTTTTATGGGACACTTACTAAATTCCAGTCTCAGTGAAGCCAGTAGAAGGGTATGAAGTAGCATGAAAGGTCTGGTTGTTTGAGCTTTTGGGGGTCTATAGGATGTGCAGGGTGGTGTTGGGACTTGTGCAGAGGAAATGCCCCCCTCTTTGCCCCTTTCCATGTTCAAGGGGATGGATGGAAGCAATGGAAGTATATACAGAAAAAATAAATGCCTCTGGTTCTCAAGTTGTTGCTGGCTGAGACAACAGAAAGGGCTGTGATCTTCCAAATAGTCACTCTGTGGCCTTTGTTTAAAGCTGTGCATTGTACCTATAGGACAAGGGAACTAAATGTAAAGAGAGATGGGGGGGAAAAAAAGAAAGAAATATGGTTGGGGAAATATTGTAAGAGAGAAATCAATAGAAGGCGTTTAGCAGCTGGGGTGACATAGACAAAGTGCATTTAGAACCACAAACACTCGTTTTCAGGGATGTGGAGGGGAGAGGTTTGTTTTGCTCTGAGCTTTGCTTCTTCATATTTTTCAGATTAACAGTTTGCAGTTCTCTGCTGAGCTGTAAGGTCTCAGAGGCACTGCCTGCTGGAAGGTTTTGATCAGTGTAAGCTGGGGCATTTCCAGCAGACAGGTTTATTAACTGCTTTACTGACCACATGCATTTTGCATGGCTAAAACTATTCAGCTGGTCTCTTTCTTTTCCCTTTCTCCACACCTCCCCATTACTAATCATAGAATCACACAATCAGAGAATCATAGAATCATTTAGGTTGGAACATACCTCTAAGCTCGTTGACTCCGACTCCGTACTGACAAATCCATCACTAAACCTTGTCCCTAAATGCCACATCTACATATCTTTTAAATACTTCCAGGGATGATGACTCCACCACTGCCCTGTGCAGCCTGTTCCAGTGCTTGACAACTCCTTAGGGGAAGAACTTTTTTCTTATTATCCAATCTAACCTTCCCCTGGTGCAATTTGTGATGGTGTCCACTTGTCCTGTTGCTTTACTTTGGAGAAGAGACCAACCTCCACCTGGCTACACCCTCCTCTCAAGAAGGTCCCCCCTGAACCTCCTTTTCTCCAGGCTGAGCTCCCCCAGCTCCCCCTGCTGCTCCTCATTTAACTCAACCTGTTCTTCAGACCTTTCCCCAGCTCCCTTGCCCTTCTCTAGACACGCTCCAGCCCATCAATATCCTTCTTGTCATGAGGGGCACAAAATTGGTCACAGGATTTGAGGTGTGGCCTCACCAGTGCTGAGTACAGGGGGACAGTCACTTCCCTGGTCCCACTGGCCACACTGTTTTTGATACAGGCCAGGTGCCAGTGGCCTCTTGCCCACCTGGGCACAGCTGGATCCTGTTCAGCATCCCCAGGTCCTGTCCCACTGGGCACTCTCCAGCCACTCTTACATTGGCTCAGGTGACACAGAGCCACCAAAAGTCCTTCTGTGGCCCCTGTTAGGGCAGCAGCTCGAACTTTCTCTGGGGAGTGTCTTTTAGAAAGGATTCACCCTCCATTTCAAAAGCAATGTATGCAAGGTACCACCTTAGCTATTTGACCACCACTTATTGTTTTAATAATGTGCAACACGCAGAGTGAAAACAGCATGCCATGTAAAATTACCCTACCAAAACCCCTACCTATTATATGGAGTTAATACAGCTCAAGAGAAAAATGGTTTCTATAAAGTACATTAGTCAGGTTTAATGATGAATTTACTCATTTGAAGGACTTGCTTTATGTTCTTTGCACTGGAGTGCATTAAAAAAAGAAGATGAAGAAGTAATGATAGCTTTCAAAGAAACACTGTGGAAAAAAAACCAGTTCAACATTTGAGCAAAAAAGCTTCAAAAATTTGCATCTGTTCTCCAGCAAGTCAAGCTATGGATTTTTTTCCCCTCAGTATTTTGGGGTTTTTGAGCGTTAGCAGTTTCAAGTTTGTAACATTTCTTTTTCTCCTAGTTTGTACTGCCTGTTGAAGTACAAAGTTTCCTTGGTACGAAACATCACAGACTTCAAGGAACCTAACCAAAACACATGAGCACATATGAGCACGACTCAAGAGGTCAGAGGAGATGTTGTGGCCACTAAGTTTCATATGAAAATTAAAGACAGGAAAAACAAAGCCACTCCCTCCCTCCCTAAAGGTACCACAGTGAGGATTTGTTGGCTGAGCATCATCTGTGCTGCTTTAGCTCCTGACCCACACCTTCCCAGGGACAGATGGGCATACAGAGCAGGTCCTACAGTGACACCTTTCCATATAGTTCACTAAATAACTACGAAAAACAAGTGAAACCAGTTTTCCCACAAATTTCACATCTCTGGAGGAATTTTCTGGTGTCTGTGGAGAGCCATACTAACACTGAAACCTTTCCCTAGGGAAGGCATTAACAGAGTTTGTCGTCTATACTATTTCAGTGAAACTTCTAGGAATGAAATGTCTTGAGATTTGTGACAAATTTGATTGAAATAGGCCGGGAGGTTTAGAAGGTAGCAAGGGGATGTTTATACAGACACAGAAGTCATGTAATTCTTAGCTCCTATCAAATAAGTCTTATTTCCCAAGGAAAATAGGCTAGAAATACACCTCCCATCCTTCCTCATACACACCCAGATACCTGTTGGAAGGTCAATGACCATTATTTTCACATTTATGTTTTTTGTTTCTTTATGCAGAAACAAGTATCCTCTTCTTACATTGAACCCAGTGATGGCCTACCACAAGAAAACTGTTGTTAAAGTATTTTGGCCTCACTAGGGAAAGAAAAATTGAGGCTTGCAATATTGGCTGTCTGAGTTTGCAGAGACAACATCTATACACCAAACAGTGAGGCAACCACTGGTTTTCATGGCACAGCCTATTACCTTGTTGTGGAATTATTTTGCCCAAATCAGTTTATAAATGTTTAGCTCTTGGCACAGATCTTTCAAGAGAAAAAAAAATGGACCTTGGTAAATCATGACACAAAGACCTCTTTCAGAGGCTTGTTAACGAATGAGACCTGCATGTAAAGCGATATCCTCATTGTGAGTATGTAATGGGATCTCCTCTGCAGTCAAACCTTTCCTCTTAAAGGGACTTACTCAGAAGTGGGAAAACACTTTTCCCAATTATTGAGCAGTTCGAAACCAACTCAGAAGACCAGCACTTGTCAGTACCTGACAGCTATCCAGTTACCTTCTTTGCAAATCCACCCAGAGAGGTTTTCAGCCGTGCTCCTGCTGAACAGACAATCCTATTAACAAAACATCTACTCCAGATTTAGTCAGGGTTCTCCATCCGAGCAACGGCACAGCCTAACAGGACCATGAGGATCAGCTTATTCCCTCTTCCTTCCAGGTTGTTAAGCCCAGGACAGAGCTAGGACTCATCAGCAGCCTGCATGTATGGTGCCTCTGTACATGCTGTACCTGTTCTGTAGATAAAAAAGGAACTTCAATTTCTACTGCTGTCAATGCAGTGACTTTTAATCAGTAAATTCCCTTTCTAAGACAGGCAAGAAAAAAAAGTCCTCATCTGAAAAAAATATCAAATGCATTTTCAGCCAGAAGACATAAATATAACCAGAAAGCCATTTGGAAATGCTTTCATCTGACAACTGACATGCTTAGATCATCTGCAGCCCACCCTGTGCTTTTCTCACTAGAGAAATTAAACACTAGAACTGCTGTGCTTTGAATACTCCCTTTAAATATTTTCTGGCACAGACTTTCCCAAAGGCAGCAGTGGAAGTCTCTCTGCTTAGGACAGGCAAATCTTTCTCTCCTTTACATGAGACACAACACAGCAGATACCCTGTGACATGGGTAGAAACAGATCAATATTTAAGACTTGTGGAAAACAGAGAGGGTCTGGCACTCTTCTCCTTCATGGGAATCTTTGGTCCCACTTCCCTTATCACCTGCCCTGATCCATTTCTGATCAGGTTCCATCTAATTTTTAATCCCCAGTTATGCCCCAAATCCCATTTTTGGGTTATTTGGAAAGATTTTTCTTCCAGTGACATCTCTGTCCACATGTCCATGCCACTCTGGACTCTGCACCTGACTTCTGGTGTGCCCTGCAAAGGGTGGGTCCTGCCCAAACCTGTTGCAAGGCTCTTGCTGTGGCCAGCACCTCAGGCTATGCACAGCTCCCCTTGCTCAGCAGAGGTCCATTTGGGATGGTAGAACGTGATCCTAAACAAACCCACCTTTGAAGCCTGTGTAGAAACCCCTCCCTTCTGCAGGGGTTACAGTGACCACGGAATAACATTCCCTGCAGAGGCTCTCGAGACTGTTCTGGCTTCTTGTTCAAGGTGTAATTTGACATACCCAAACTGAAATGTAATTCTTTGGCGAGGGGGTTCACTCTGTCACTTGTCACTCCAAGCCCCCATACGAGGCGTAAGAACTTCTCAGCAACTTCCAGGAAAACCGTGAGCAGTAAGCGGGCGGCTTCGGCTGAGGGGGGCTAAATCCCAAAATTCTCCTGTTTGCTTGGTTCACCAGAGGACAACTTAACAGCCAGGGCATGGTGCAATGTTGAGTCATATCTACACATGGCAGCTGACTGAGGCATAGATGCAGCTTTACTCCAGATCTCTGCAAATGCATGCAAAGTCCAAATCCATGCAAAGGTCTTGCTGCTAAGAGTTACCTAAAGCCTGGGTGATCTTAGGCAGCCAGCAGTGCTGATCAGAGCCACAAATCTTACAGGACAGAGACAGGATGGGTATGCTGGGGGCTGGTGCTTTCCACAGCCCACTGCAGAGAGCAGAAAAACTTTTCCACAACAGAAGCACTTGCTATAGAAAGTGTCCTAACAAATAGGGCTGCAAATCAGCAATCCTCCATGAATACATCTTTCAGGATTGAAACATTTGTTGAAAGATGGACCCCAGCCAGAAACAAGCATTTGGTGAGTGCCTAAATTAAGTTAACATTTGCAGCCATGATAGACTTGGTCTAAAACACCAGGATGCAATCAGTCAATTGAATTACAACATCTTAAAGTGGCAAGGTAAAAACTAATTGCTTCTTGTTGTGAGTTAAGCTCAGTAGGGGATGTCTCAGTGACAAGGGGCAGAGCTAAACTGCAGGTCCTGTAAGAGAAACAAAGAAAATATACAGAGGTAGCTGCAGAATCTCGGTTGACAGGTAGGAACTAGACAAGCCCACTGCTACTTTTCATTTTCCTGTGTGCTATATCCTTATATATGTTATTCAAATCCCTGTGCTCCTTTCATTTAGAAGTAGTTACATTTCACTGGCACATGCCTCAGTGCAGATGGAGCAGCTCAATTATAAAGATGTCCCGTCCTTGATGCCAGTGTGGATGGGTGATGGCTCTACCACCCAATAAACCAAGTTCTAGGGTGTCCAGTCCTCCAGCAAAAGCCCTGTGGCCAGAGAACACAAAAGTAACAAAAACACCACTGCCCAAAACCCCCACAACCAAACCCATATTCAAAAGTTTCTACATGTATTCAAGGAAATTACTTAGTCCAGGAAGACTTTATGCCAGGTTAGGATCTTTTTCCTCTCATGGTCAGCAGATGGGCAGCATGAACATCAGATTGCACACTCTGGCTGCGGAAATGCAATTGTGGGCCTGAGACCCATCCAGCCACTCCGTGTCAGTGGAACTGACTGTGTGCTGCAGAACCACACCAGTTTCTCTAGGCAACAGAAACAGTGTGGACACATCAGCTGTAATTTAGGTGTCTGAGTAATTGTGGCCATCTGGGCTGTCTTAGCTGCCTGTGCCTGAACCTGGCTCTCACTGCAGAGTGGATCTACCTCTGCCCAAATCCACGAGGACATCTCAGCTGTGCAGTGGCACTTCAAGTGGCATGAAAAGCTGCCTGAATATTGTATTTAGGAAACTGAACTATGCGCAGGGTGATCACTGCTGAAGCTCTAAAAGCTACAGCCAGACATGCACATCCAGCAGCTGAAATAGGGATATAGTTTTTACTACTGTTAGCTATATTCCCCATAGCCCATCAGCATGACAGTATTTTTTGGAAGTTATTTTTTTCTTTAAATACTTTATTTCACCAATCTGGCAAAAGATGTAGTACAAAGAGGGGACTAGGTGCTGCCACATCAGTCATAACCCCCCAGGAATTGAGGAAAGAATCCAATGGAGCCAAAGGTGAGCAGTTTTGGAAGACATCTGTAGAGGAGACATCTGCAACTGCAGCCCAGGCTCCCCCCAGCCAAGTTTGCTTAACCAGATATCAGGCCACCCCAAAGTCAGACAGGATTATCTTAACTCAGTTTGCTTTTCTGTGGTTATGAATGAACAAGACTCATCCTGACAGTTTTTCAATAGTCACATTCCTTTTTTCTTTTAATGAAAGTTGAGAGTCAGATTTAAGCACATGACTCCAGGATCCGGGAATTTTAAAAATGTGTAAATAAGCTAACAAAGTGGCTGTGTTGAACTTGTTGTCTCAGCCTTGGACCAGCTCTTCACATCAAAAGCTTTGTATTCAGGCATTACAGGAGAGCTGAACCAAACAGTGTCACCAGGAGAGTTCAGGCTCATGGGTTATCAAAAATGTCCTTGCCTCATGCCTGAAGATGCTCAGAGTCCATCAGTTAAATGCACATTTTGTCTGGCCTTGCATACCAAGACTGCACGACAATTTGGGTTTAGCAGGCGTTGGTCAGGAGAAAACCTCACAGCATCACTCCACAGGAAAAATGTCTTTCACCAGAGCTCCCTCGGTACACCATTCTGCTTTCTTTCATGGAGTTCTCCCCTATTTCATGGAGTTCTCCCCTATTTTGGGACTATTTCTTCAAGAGGACATATGACCAACGAGCTAGAAAGAGGGAAGGAGCCAAGCATTGGAGACAAGAGCTGTGAGATGGGTGTCTAGACTTTTGCCATGAACTTCACCACAAGTATCTCAGTAAGGCACCTCCAAAATGTCAAGATTCATGGCTTCCTGGGGTGACTGTGATCCTCCCTATCAGCCCTCTGGGGACAGCTCAGGACAACTGTGAGCCACAGCAGGTGATGGAGTTACACCAGAGGTGGCTCATGTTGTGTGTTTTAGATAAACACCAGGATTTGAAAAGCCACGAATGGACAGGGCGTGCTGGGCAGTGCAGGCTGTGGTTCACACCACAGCTCACGGTGCCAGTTCAACTGCAAAACCTCCTGGTGCTTAAATGGTGAAGTTCACACTCCCTCTCTGGAGGGGACAGAAGGTAATGGTACTCAGCTGTGACTATGACTATGCCAAGTACCATTTGCTTATCCGAGATGAGCACAGATGGTCATATTTCCCTCTGTTTATTTTTGCTGAATGGCCTTTTCAGCCTGCCTAGTCTGTGACCTTCTCCTAAAAATGGGTAGATAAGTTTTTTTCTGGGATTCTGGGTTTCCTCTTTCTTCCGGAGGCAAACTAAAGGCTCTGCTGGTATCAGCTGTGAGGACATCAATGGACCAAAAAAGTCTTTATACTTTCATTTAGTTCCTTGCAAAATGCAACTTTAGGAGTAAAAAATTCATCCAGGTACACATGTGAAGGGCATCCAGCCAGGTGCTTCTCTAGTCCAGGTTATGCAGACTGTGAATAACAGGATTGTTGCACTGTACTTTAATACCTGGCACTTTTCATCTTCAAAGCAAAAGTGCAACCTAATATAAAAAGACATTTGAATCACTGTATTTAAATACAAAGTGGAGTAAATCACTAAACAATATTTTAATGTGATAAAGGCAATGAAAAAGGCATGAGAAATAATCATATGGTACCTGCCATCTTTGCCACTAATGAAAAGGCAATCCTGGGGGTGTGGGGCCCCCAAAAAGCTTTCAGACTATAGGGCAGAGAGCTGGTGGAGTCTAAGCGTCATGAAAGCTCAGCACTCCAACCCCAGCAATACCACAGTGCACTGCACACTGCTTGGAGTTGTTTTTCCTTTAATTTTTAGTTAATTTAATAAGTCATTGGCTTTGGGCATGACAAAAGCAATATTAAAAAGCATGTCTACTGTATCAGGTATTGAATATTTTGAGATCTTTTGTACTGGGTCACTCATATAAACATAACAAGAGGCACAGCAGATCAACGTTCATGTATTGTATAAAGTAATAAATGTAAAAAGTGAGAAGGACCTGGCCTGGACTGCAACTCTCTCAGATTTCCTCAGGAGCTCAGGTGAGAAATGCACAGAATCATAAAATGGTTTGGGTTGGAAGAGACCTCAATCATCAGCTTGTTCCAACCCCCTGCCATGGGCAGGGACACCTTCCACTATCCCAGGTTGCTCAGAGCTCCATCCAAACTGGCCTTGAATGCTGCCAGGACATCTCCCACAGCTTCTCTGGGCGAGCTGTTCCAGGGCCTCAGCACCCTCACAGGAAGGAAGAAGGAATGGTAAATTGCTTCCCTTGCCTCAGAAAAGCTGAGTGCCCCAATGACCTCTCCTACTTCTTGTCAAAAGATGAAGTCATGATAATGCAAATCTCAAAGCACACCTGTGGGCTTCTGGATCCTCCTCAAAATATTTTTACACAAAACCCATTCAAAGTCCACTGTCTTCAACAACAATAGACCTAATTTTTAGCAGGAAAAAAAAATCCCTCAAAGGCTCCTTCTCTCTGACAGCTCTTTAGAAGATCTTCCATTCAGCATAAATACATTACATCCAGGATGGCACTGAGTGAATACAGTGAGCCAAATATTTAATATTTTTCATTAATAAGAGGGCTGGTGTTGATGATGGCTATTTAAACCAATACCCTGCAAGGCCAAACTCCATGCTGGTTATGATTAGAATTACAATTTGCAACATTCTTGGCCATCATGCTGTATTTAATTCTTCTATGTTTAAGGTATTTTAGAGTCATGCAGCACCCACTCAACCACCCAACACACACTTGTGGAGATGTTACCTCTACAAAGCAAACTTTGCTCTATTGGGAGCAGTCTGAGCTCCATAAATAATGTCACATGAAGTTCAGGTGCCGGGAGCTCAGTAACTACAATGTCATTCTAGTGGCAGACACAGCTTACATTATTGCTTGCTGATTATTAACTAATACTGATAATTAGCTGATAATTAACTAATAATTATTGCTTACAGATAATTAACAAACATGCCACTTTTACAGCATGGCAGCCATGTATATCTGAAATGTGCTCCTCATTTGGTGCCCAGACCAAGCTGGAGAGGAGAGACAATCAGGCTGGATTAACTGTTTGATGTGCATTCCTCTGTAGTGGAAAGGAGAAAGAAAAAGCATTTCTTGGTGGCAGTGAGTGCCACAGGCAGCTTTCACACAAGCAGCTGAATGATTTTATTTTAATGAGGGACAAATTTTGATCTCTTTGATGAACCACACAAATTATTACCAAGGAAAATAAAAGCACTTCTCACTTCAGCCACTGGCATCCTCTGAAAGGCCCAGCTGAGATGGATGGCAGCACTGGACAGAAAGCTATTGGCCACTTTAGCAATAAGCCTCACAAATACTAACCCTATATAAATAAATAAGGTCTTGACTTCGCAGAGACTGATCATTGGAAATAGAGACTAAATTGCTCATTCTACAAACCCCTGCTTAAAGAAAATACATGGGTAAGAGAAGAATTTAAAAAAGATTAATGGATGTTGTCACAACCTTCTCTAATGACAAACAAGGCTGTCAGGGCAGGTCTCTGGCCCAGATCACTCACAGCATAGCCTAGGCTTGGGCTAGGAAAACAAATACTCACCTGTCATGGCACTGCAGTACTTTCATTCGAGTCCTTATAAGTGCCACTGATTTAGGCACCAGGAGATATTCCGAGCGGTTTTATCATCAGCAGCCAAGTGAACTGCCCTTCTCCCTCTACTTCCAGCACGCTGCTCAATCATCCCTCTTTCTGTAACTCACTCCCTCCATGTCTCTTCCCTGCCGAGGGGATGAAATGCATGAAAAGGTTGCACCCCTCTTACGCAGACCTTTCAAAACCCAAGTAGCAGCAGGGACAGATCCAGTCCCACACGGCTGGAACTGGGGCTGGGGCTATGCCAGAAACCCACTAGAAACATTCCTTGAGCTCACTCCGTTGGCTCAGCAGGCAGGGGCTGAGCAGGCATCTACTTTCACAGCTTGTTTCCAGTTTGGGGGAAAAAAAAACATTCACATGTCCCGAGATATTACATCAAATACAATGGCACAAGGGTTTCTGCCATGTTGCTGAGCTCCTCAGAGAGGAAAGATTAAGCAAGGACAATGAATGGCTGACGTGACAAAGAAAAAAAAAGTCCATGATTTCCCAGAGGAAAAAATAAATTATGATGCTGTCCCAGGTTTTCCGTCTTACTGTTGACTATGCTAGCACAGTCTTCATATAAAAATCATACAAAACAGCACTGGAAGGGATTTTGATCACTTCTTCTCCAAATATAGGGTCAGCTGCATTCTCTTTTTGTAGACAATATGATAAGTTACATAGTCCTTAATATCAAGATCAAAATGAGTGCCATGGCATTGCAGCAGTGCCACCAAATTGAGGATTGACTTTATTTCCCTGGAGATATCTGCAGGCTGTCTTCAGACTTAGGCAAGCACCACTGCACATCCATGTCTGGTAAGAGCAACAGTGATAAGGACTAGACTATTTTTGGTTTTTATTTTAGGTGTAAAATCAAATTCTAGCATTTTAAAATACAGACAAAGGAAGGTCCACATAAGCACATCTATGCAGGATTAGGGTGTATGAACACGTTGGCACCTTTTGGGTTGTAACACAATGGGAATCCCTTGACTCAAGAACTCCTCCCAACAGACATGCAGATGTTTCAGGACATTGACCTGGAGGTCATATCCCCATCTTTTCCCTCTGCTACATCCAGCAGAGAGATATTTGGGCACAGAGGGGAGCAGAGATGGTGCCAGAAGTGCCTTGAATAGATGTGACCTCATTCTGAGAGCGCTGTAGTAGGCACACCATCAGATGTACTTTATATTAATGTGTACGTTTGTTTAGTGGAAACTGCTAAATTCCTCGACTGAGAGATAAGGATCTCACTGGACCCAGAGCAGACTTTTTACTATTCCACTTGAAAAAGGTACTTCTTAAAAACTTGTTTGTTTCTGCACCATTATTGTGCTTGAATGGATTGTATTGAGGGCCTGTGGTATGTACAAGTACGAATGGCCTTGCTTAAACGGAGCAATACTCATTAAATAATAATGAATCAGTGAGAGTCTTATTTTGTGACATGTCTAGCTGGGTTAAGTATTCTCCTGCATGTGTAATTGTCCTCCTTCATTCCAAGAACTTCAGTTATTGAGTTTTATTTGCCTAGGAGTAAAGTATGCATCAGAACCTGTAACAAGTCACCCTCCACTCATGCCTTGGAATTTGGCACACCTAAGCTACAAGATGTTGTCTGCAGGAACCCACAAAGATGTTTGTGATCCCAAAGAGTCTGTCTCCCAAGTGGGACTGGTCTCCTTCCCAGAGATGTTCAGTTATCCTGTGCTTTGAAGCAAAACCGGCAATTTGCATTTAGTCTTTGCCTTTGCTACAAACAGCTAAGAATTAATAATGCACATATCTCCTTCACAGCTCTCTCTTGTCTTCAGTTTGCCATAAGCAGTAAGTCTTTCCAGAAAGAGACTCTTTGCAGGCTGGCTAAAACTGGGAGACTGTAAAATTCACAGTGGCCTACAAGTGTGAGCTTCATATGGTTGTAAACTGCAGCATTTTACTAAGTGGTAAAATCAGTGTCTTCTGGCTCTGTCATTGCCTAAAATATAAAGCAAGATCTACTAAAAAAGATGGACAACTTGGTATGGAAGTCTCTAGGCTCCTTCCATGCTGGTCTAGTCTAATCATAGCCAGACTTCATATGCAGATAAATTCATCAAGTACTTTTCAAACAACAACAACAAGAAAAAGAACACGGCTCATTTTACATTGCCTGATTTTGTTTACAGTCTATGACAGAACTGATCATTTCATATACATAAACATGACTTCATTGATGTTTCTTAGTCCTGGGCTATTCATCTGTGCCTGGAGGGGTTGTCAGTTACAGGTCTCAGTTTCAGGTCAGACACCTGGAGACCACCATGCTCATATTTTGGGGGTCTTTGAGAGCTAATGAATATTGCTGATCAGCTAATCCAGTCCAGGGTGGAATTAACCTTATATTTACAGAGAAATTGAATTTCTAATGTCAGCAAGCAGCCTGGGCTTCTCTCCTGTATGTCTATGCACCTGCTGAGGACAGGTAGCCAAAAGCCAGAGTCTCAGATGGAGATTTTGTCATTGTAGCTGCCTCCCTTTTGACTGAAGAGGGACCTGGCAGCTCACCTGCATGATGTCTGAAAGCCCAGACACGGACAGGAAGCCCAGACATGGATGTGAAGCCTAAATGGCTTCTCTAGGACTGGCTTCCCAACAGCAGTACATGCAGGATGAGAGATCCAGTCACCCCAGGGGGATGGGTGGAGCCAAGAGCTGCCATTGATGGAGGAAAAGAGAACACCAAGTTTGGGAATCCCGGTCTCATGCTTCCCCACATTACTGTGTCCACATTTTGGGAGTCCTTTACAACAGGCAAAAATGGTGGAAGGACAGGTTGGCCTCCTGAGCCACAGAGGTAAAGGTTTGCCTGTCTCACTACACCACCTGTTCCAGCTGGGAGCCAGAAGCACAGAGCTCTTCCCAAGGGTGGAAAACAGCAGAGGAAAAGCCCTGTATTGTCTCCTTCAGAGGTTTATTCCAAAACATGGCTTCACCAATCAGCTGTCACTCACCTTCAGATACAGCCAAAATCAGCAGTATTCATCTCTAGAGGCCTAATTTTTGGAAGTGCTGAGCACCACCATCTCCCACAGGGAATGTGGCTACTCAGTACCTCCAGAAGACAAGCTCCTAGATGCCAACACATACAGCACTAGCAAAAAATTCCCCAGTCACAGCATCAAGCAGTTTTCCCCTGGGCCTGCCCTGGTGTTTCCTACCATTACAGTTCCAACTTTTCTCCAGCATTTATTTGAGCCTGTTACCCCAAGGAAATAGTTTCCTCCCCTATTGACATTATAACTTTATTGAATTTTATATTAGGTATTCTGAAATATTTACCAGCAGGGTTAGATATTATTGTATTTTTTAACTAAATAATGTTGAAGGCACAGGGGTAAAGGGCCCACCTAGAGCCATGGCACCCAGCTGCAAAGCTTGGGGACTGGGATGTACCCTGCTCTGCTTCTGCCCTCCTGGATGTCCCCAGGGCATGATATCTAGCCTTTCCTGAACTTATTTGTCATTTTAATAATGGATGGAAAGGGAGGGGGCATTTTTTCCTGTGTCTTGGTGATCTGCTTCATCTCCCCACCACCACTGCCATCACAGTGCTAAGAGAGAGAAGCAGAAACAAGTGTTAGAGAAAATTCAGTTTAGCCGATAATATTTTACAATAATACAATAACAGCCACTCGTAAAACAGTCCCTGCCCCATAAAATTTACAATGTAAAGCAGACATATAAATGGAACAAAAATGGGAATAGTATAATGATGGAAACACATGGAGTAGGGAAGCTGTTGACTAAAGCTGTCCAGCCACGCGTGGTCAGAGGCAAGAAGTGATCCCAGCCTGGGAATTCACCATCCTTGTCCAGCACCCAGGAGAAAACCTCTCCAGCAGCTGTTTTCCAGGAAAAGTTATCTGTCTATTGACTGAGATGCTCCCATAGCCAATACAAGCTTTATCTATCAGACAGCCCCTGTCAGCTGGAAAGGAGCTGCTTTCTCCAGGAGATCCAAGGTTTTTATCCATGGCAATTTCAGTCAGCTGAGTGTAGACAATAGCCACACTTATCTGAAATGCTGCAATACTGGCAGCTAATGCACACTAAGTTAATCACTGGCATATTTGTAGACTGCCAAGTATATAATAGCGCGATAATGAATTTGTATGGCTGGGCCTATAAAAACTTTGCTTTTTATACTCAGGCATTTTAATTGACACAGAAATACATTTTAAAAGAGAAAGCAGGCTTGATGAGGTCAGCTTAAATTCCTTGGTATAATTACCAAGTCCATTGAACACAAATCTGAAATCATTTAGGTTAAGTTAATAACTTATGCCTTTAGTTTATAAGCACCGCATTACATCTCAGACAGCTCAGATCTTGGCTTTGCTAAAGTGGCCTGGCCTTTAATAAATTCCTCCCCACGTTTTTCATGTTATAGTTCTTTTACAATCATGGTTTTCAAATGGCAGTGCAGGTACAGTGTGTTTAAATCACCATAAATTAGAATTTCTTTTTTCTGGCTATAGCACCTTTATTGCAAGTTGTCAACTTTTCTTTCAGCCATAAAGGTTATTACAGGCGCAGGTCGGAAATGAAAAATACACCATGTGCTGTCTGCAGATGTCCCATGACAAGCCCCTCCTGGAGCAGAATCACTTTCAGAGTTTTCCAGGGTGGTTCTGTACAAATAAGTATTTTTTAGCAGTTTGGTTACAACAACCTTCACATTTACCACCTCCTGTGTTGAGTTTGCACAGCAAGGTTTTGGTTGCAGGGAAGGCTGCAGTGGTGGCTTCTGTGAGAAGCTGCCAGAAATTTCCCCCATTTCCAATGGAGTCATAAAAGGAAGGGAAAAGAATATTCATAATTTAAAGTCCAAGCTGGCATTAAGTACTAGGTCAGACATTTCTCAGGAGGTTGCTTACCATCCTATCATGGGTAAATACCTCTGCTGCTGCCTTCAGCTTGTGCTGCCTTTAAGTTAAATTGGAGTGGCACAGGGGGTCCAAAGTGTCCAAGCAATGATGACTATGAATAAGAAGGAGCTTTTTGGAAAGCCTGTAAGAAGAGAAAAGGCTCTGCTTCTTCTAAGCAACCTGGAGAGAGGCTGTGGAGGTGGTTTTAGGAAAGTTTGCCTAACCAAAGCACTCAGTGTACATGTGGCTTCAGGTTTGTCCGTTCATGGAATGGGAGAAGCTGCTGATGGACTGAGGACAAGGGAGAGGCAGGGAAAGCATCTCCACAGCCCATGCCAGGATGTGAGAACTGCAAGAATCTACTTGGGATGCTGAGAGACAGCTGCTTCCCTGCACCTCATCTCCCTGCCCCCTGTGCCCTCCTCCCCAGCCTCCCTCTTCTTGTGCAAGTTCATCTTTCCCAAGGATGTCAGCGGATCCCTGCGCACGGAATTAAGATAAGAAGCAAATAATGCTGAGAGGAATTTGCTGAGCCAGCTGGTCTTTTGCACCCTGTAGGATGCACAGACCAAAGAGGCGTCTGCCACACATGTCACACAGATGAAGCCAACTTTGCATTCAACAACTTCACCAAACAAAAGATAAAAGCAGTTTCAGCATAATAGATCATTCAAAGGGGGCTCCAAATCCACGCTCCTTCCCCTCCCCTTGTACTCTCTCTCCAGGTTGCTTAGCAAAAGCTGATTTTTATTTCCAATTAAAAGATTTCAGAGCAGCTTTTATTTATTATTTATTATTATTATTGTGTGGCCACTTTGAATCACACTGCTTCTTTCTAGTTCTTTAATCTAATCAAAAAACTGCAGCACACACAATTCCTTCCTGTGAAATGTTCCTGTGTTTTGTTGAGTGTTTTGCTTAGCTACACTCAGGTTTTTGGTGTATTTTAAAGTGGCTCCAGATTCATGCCTGAACTGCCACTAGTCCCACCAGCAAAAATGACAGGGGCAGAAGAAGGAAAAAACTCACCACTAGCCATGTTCCTGGAATCCATTTTTGTCAGGGATATAGTGGTAACACAGAGCACTGTCGTCATTAAGGCAGAGGCTTGAAATGCAAAGAAACACAAGTACAGTAATTGCAGCATCTTGTGGCAGAGCTTAAGATGCCGCCATTCTCCTGACTGCCAGCCAAGAGGAGTTTCCCAGGAGCATGTACAGCAAAACCCTCTTCTCGTGGGGCCAGGCAAAGTGACATTTCACTACCAAGCAGTAGAAAAGAAAACCCGTTTACTTCTGTGCAAGGTGAGCATTCAAATTCCAGCTCAGGGTTTGTGCTGTTTACATTTGGGATGAAACGAGCTCCTAACACTGGAACACTTGTGGAGTGCTGTGGAGATCCTGCTTCCAGAGAAGGGCATTTTTCAGAAGATACTGAAGGCAGAGCAACACCCAAGTGCTACCAAGTGACTCATGTTTGGTTCTGCAATCTCATCAGAGCATTTGAAATTCCAGTGGTGCTCTGGCACAGGCTGTGTGTGCACTCACAGGGCCGGCTGTGCTTGGGGAGTTCCTCGTTTGAGACTCAAGAAAAGAGGCTGCAAAAATTGGTTAACTCAGCCCCACGACCATGCAGGTGGATGAAGTAAGCCAAAAAGCAGGGTTTTGAATGGATTGGAGACCAAAGGACTCTGTGGCTGCTGCAGGCAGTACAGAAGCAGCAAAGACAAGGTGATCTCTGCCCCCAGAGCTTCCCTTAAATGACCAAAACCACCAAATCTTGCTCAGCTCCCGTTTCTGTGGACTGATGAAGAAAAACCTTCTGCATCAACTGCCCTGGTGGGGACTGTGTCACTGCTATTTGCTGGTGTTTGGTGGGGAAGGGCACTGCTTTCTTGGGAATATGTGAGGTGCAGGGCCATGCACTTTTAGGGTACAAGTCCCAGAGGCTACAGCCACCTACATCGCATTTTGGAAGAGGGGCTTAGGTGGCTGTGTTCAGGTTTCAATGACAATTACACACCAAATAGTTCAGAAACATTTTCAGAAATACTTTAGGTGCCAAATTACATGTTGGAATTGCTAAGTGCTCCTAAAACTCCACACCAGTGGAATTTAGGGATCAGATAGCGGGTAAGGCAGCCACATCACAGGTGACATGTGAGCTCATGCCTGTGCTTTCATCCCAGAGTACACAAAAAGCAATTTGGATGGGCTGACTTCTTGGGAAAAGAGAGTCTGGCACCACCACTATCTGAGCGGAAATTGGCCACAACTGCCAGGAGGGAAACGAAACCCCCTGGAACTGACAAGCGAAATACAATATTTTTCACAGCTGGAGATATTTTTTGAGAGAAAAAAAGTCAACATTATCAACATTTTCTATTTCCATACTTTTCTTCTGCAATCCCTTCGTGATCAGGAGAGAGTGGGCTGAATACGTTGCAGCCGATTATGCTGCTGTTATTTTGGGACCCATCAGAAATACTGTCATTTTCCTGAAAAATCTTGTTATCGAAAAGTTGTTGCCTAATTTGGCATTCTCAGAGATTTCTGTAGGTGAGATAAGATTTCAGTAAACACACTAATTTTTGGCTACATAACTGAGCTGTACTTTTCTAGTACAGTTAAAATACAGTTCATGGTACAAAGGAGGGTTTCCCCCTGCCTGTTGAAACTCCTGTTCCATATTTGGAAGAGCCCTCCCAATCCCGGTCAATTAATTTCTTTAGAAAAAGATTTCCAGAGCTTCATTTACATCAAACTAGAACAGTGAGGTACAAAGGTACATCTCATGCCAAGACTACATTTAAGGTTTTGACTTTTGAATTTGTGGGGTTTTAAGGTTATTAAAGTTCCAAGTGAAGTTTTATTACAGTTCTTATTATGAGCAAACATTGTATAAAATCTTCCAAGATGTCCAAAATCCAGATACTGACACTTCCTTTTTAATGGCCAGGAGATCATTACAATGATCCTTTCATTTGGCTTCTTTCACAACCCAGGCCAGATGAACACTTTTGACTCCAACACCTCAAAGCAACATCCATTTACAAAATTCTTCTTTTGTTCTGAAACATATGGAGAACCACAATTCTCCACCAGCTGCCTGAAAACCTGCTAAGACAGTGGGTAGGGAGCAGAAACAGGATGGGACAACCAGTCCCTTGGCAAACTGTCAATGATCCAGCCACCAATTTAAACTCAGCATCACCAGGGCCTATGAAACTGCAATAGTTTAAATTCTTTAAGGAAAGTGTCCTGGGCTGGGCTTTTTATTGTTCATTTTACAATTCTGTTTATAACTTACATGACATAATCAAATGGAAAACTCGAAAGACAGGAGATAACGGTGGCTTCCACAGTGGTTTTCAAGGTGAGGCTTTTCAAGGTTTTCAAGGTCAGAAAAGGAGACGTGCAAATACAGCTTTTTCCCTATTTGGCTATTTTCTGTAGATAGGCTTAGGCACTTAATATTTTTTCATGAAGGACAATGGGTGATATTTCCTAATGAATTTTATTGTGGTGATTCAAAGTGCTGCTGCTTCGAGTTCGACCCTCCCAGTCCATGATGGATGATGTTCCCTCGGCTGCTTTGGTTTACATCTTAGCACAAATCCACTTTTCCTAGATGAGAGAGATACTCAAGCATGATGACATCTGAAATTGCAGCTACAGGGTCTGTCACGGACCAGCTGTCAGTGCTCCGTGTTTCACAACTTCCCTTTTCTGCAGCTAAACACCGTTGTCTCCATTTTATGAGGAGTAGGACAGATGACCACAGTGCACAACTTCTACAGGGACCATCCCCTGGCTCCATTCATCATCTCATGACTGCAAGTGTAGAAGAAAACCAGCCCAAAACTGATGCTGTGTATATGGGTACCAAGGTGTTTAGCTCCCCTGGAAATCCATGGGAGATTACTTATGAGTTACATGGGGCAAGGAATACAGTGTAGCAGAGCTGTTCACTTGGGGTAGAGTCCAAGCCAATAAATTTAAATAAGAGTGATTTAAAAGAATCCCATAAAATACCTTGGTTGCATCTGCATTAAACTGGGAAAGTTTTCTCAGCTCTTCCTGAATACATGTTACACCTCAATCCTTCTGTTATCCTAGTTACATCTCAGAGTGGGAAATTTTCAACAGCTTAATGACCTAGGGCTTGATCCTTGGTATAATGAAGGCATGCAGATATATTCTCTGATCTGTGATAAGCCATGTACCAGAAAAAGGCATATCAAATTCCCATCTTATAGGAATTATTCGTTATTTGCTTCATAGTGAATGGGGCTGTGAAGCAAATTCTACAAGGAACACAGGAAAACTCTGCTTTCTGCATGTTTTTAGCACATGAAAACATAGCCATTTAATTAAGAATGAGAAACAATGTCATACTGCTCTGAAGGAAAAAAGAACCAAATTTTAGGAGCTGAAAGCCTACCATTCTTCTTTTAGGACACAATCCTTTTATAAAGCTGAGGAATTCATAAAACCCACAGATGCTTTTGGTGTGTTGCACATCAGAAGTCTCAAATCTTTTCCTGTGAGCCTCCATTCACACCCAGAACAAGAAATGGGTCATGTTTGTTCTAGACAAGAGCCATTTTAGGGAAATTTGGCTGCTTTGGATATTTTGAAGTTACTAGAAACAACTCAAAACCAAAACAGCAGGAAACACAACCAGAGGATATTTTGACAACATTTAGAGTTGGGGGTTTTTTTTCAATAATTGTCCGGGGATGTCAGGTTACAGCACCGTAAATCAGGATCCAACACCCCAAAGTCAGTGCAGTTTCACCAGGAGCCAGACTTTGCTCAGGACTCATGGCTACTCCTTTTCCACACAACCCTTTCGAGGACTAACAGCCTGTGAATGGTGTCAGTCAAAAACGTGGCCACAATAAAAGAGGGTGAAGCACGGTGACATTTTCTCAGCTACTCGGTGTAAGCAAACAAACAAAAATACAAAGGGAGGAAAACAGCCTTGGCACAGATGGGCTCTTTTGCATGTTGCTTTCCACACATAGAGCAATTTAATCTTGAGTCAGCACGAGTTAGAAAAGGAATGACAGGTTGTTACAATTACAAGCTGCTTTGAAAGTATTACTATCAGTGCTGCCGCTATTTATGTTTAGTATTGTTATTGATGCTATTAATACCGCTTGTACAAGCATTTAATGTTACTGTACCGATGTAAATAACATCTGGATTAACAGTTGAGAGAACAACACGATGCAAACCAGATTGATGGCTGAAGACTCGGCATTTATTGGGTCACATTTCTGGGCCTCATTCCTGTGGATGTTGTGCGTTCACACTGTGGGAGGCAACGGGAGGCTTTTCTAAATAAGCACCCCAGGATCTGGGTTGTGGAAGTGGACATGATGATGTGAATTTTTTTGTTTTCTGCCTCTTCAAGGACAGATTTGTTACCAGATCCCAGTGGCAGAACTGACCACAGAAACTCTAAGTCCTTCTAAATTAGCCACGAGGATGCATTATCCAAGAATTCAAACCAGACCTCACTTTGCATCTTGTTTGTATTATTTGTGGTCTCTGGCTTAACACCACAAACCACCCTTTGCCCCAAACTTCTTTAATCACAATCACAGCAAGGACTCAGCAGAGACCTGAGTCTCACAGTGCTGAGCATGAAGGAAAAGCTGATACATGCTCCACAAATCATGTGCAGTCTTAATACATGATAGGAAAAAGGAGACTGCAATCTAACTTCCCTGCATAGCAAACCCCCAAGGGACTTGGATAAACGTTCACTGCAACAGCATTTCCACTGCAATAAATGTTTTGCAAGTCACTGCCCCAGATGTATGAAAAACCATCCCATTTGCATCTTCTAACTGGCACACAGTTAGAAGCCCCCTCCCCATCTCTGGGTCTCTCCCCACAGCTGTCTCCCAATCCACCCGGCTCCAGCAGCCTGATCCAGCTCCCACAGGATGTGATAGCATGAGCAGAAACGCAATCTGGTCCCCTCTGGGTGGCCTGGAGCTGAGCTGAGATGCTGGCCACAGAGCATGGGCTTCAGCTGCTTCAGCACAGGCGCCTAATGCCATTTTGGGTGCTGCTGTCTGGCCTCCTGCTCCTACCCCAGGTCTGCCCTAAGTCCTGCATTGTAGCTCTATTTAGTCATTTGAATTCCACTCTAAGGGAAGGAACCAGCACTGTAGGCTGAAGGATCACTGCATTCTCCATCAAGGTGCCTGGGGGCACATCGACAGCAGCCTTTTATTCTGGAGCAGATGGGCACTTTGGAAGTGAACCCTCTTACAGGCCTTGCTTACCACGTTTTCATTGGCATCATGGCACAGGCACAAAGCACTGGAAGGGGATTCTTTCTCAGCTAAAGGGCCCTGGAAGATGCTGTTTGGGAGCACATCTAGTGAAGTCCTACCATTAATGGATACTTAGGAGTGATCCTGGAGGAAAATTCAAAACCGCAGTGAGGATTATTTGCCCTTTTCATCAAGTGCTTTCTTTTGCAGCTCTGCTCCTCTGGTGCTGCACTACAGCCACAGTTTATGCTGCCTTTAGTGGCTGCTGAAGTCACAGGTAAGGGAAAGTAAAGAAAACAGACTGATCTGAGCTGTTGCCAAGTGAGTACATTGCTAGTCCAGGGTCAAAAGGCTGCCCTGCTCCCCAGTCTGCTGACAGGACGTAAAAATGTCCTCAATGCATATCCCCCAGCCCAGGCTGGATTCCCCAGGAGGATGCCACTGTCCCAGTTGTTTAGGGTTTTTTCAAGGTCAGATGTCCTCAGGACATCTTGTTCCTCGTTTCCAGACAACATCCCACCAGGGCTGCACAGCCTTGCCCCAAGCCACCAAAGTCCCCCTCACCCCAAACAAAGCCCACAGGAGCTGAACCTACTCATCAAAACTCAAAGGTTGCTTTTTTAAAGGTAAAGCTCTCCTTCCTGTCTGGGAATTGCAGACTTTAGGGAAAAGCCTTTCCACATGCTGAATCTTGCATTAATATGCTTTATATTAATATGTAGATGAGGTTCATGCCTGACCCGTCGCTGTGACCAGGTGTGACAGAAGTTCACTGGACTTGAGCCGTGGTGTGATTTTGGCTGTTGGGTTCCCTTGGTGTCTATGAAGGACTAGTGGAGATAGAAATGGCTTAATTCAGTCAACATTTAAATTACAATTTTAAAATAAATTAGCAAAATGCTAAAAAAACTGTATGTTAAATACAGAATGCATCAAGAAAAATGAGATAAAATACAGCAGCTGTATCCAGGTCGCTCTTCAAGCAGATTTCCTGCAACAGCAGAGAGAAAAAAATGGTCTTTTGCTGCTGAGATTGTAGTAAACAAGGGCTTGTAAAAGTGCATTAAAGCTGCTTTGTTCCTTTGGTTTATAAATGGGAAGAGCAGCCCCAGGTAACTGCTCTCAGTCACAGGAAGCCTGTGGGAAGTGAAGCCTTCTAGCTAGTGAAGCCAGCTATTTGGAGTTGAAATGCAGTACCTGAAACCCAGGGCCATCTCTCACGTC
Organism: Daphoenositta chrysoptera; assembly: GCA_013397915.1. Taxonomy (NCBI): domain Eukaryota; kingdom Metazoa; phylum Chordata; class Aves; order Passeriformes; genus Daphoenositta; species Daphoenositta chrysoptera. The sequence goes on from VZRO01002985.1 coordinate 1,132,008, forward strand.
TCTTCTGATCACTTCAAGTTCCACTAAGTGTCCCCTCCTTTATTTATGGAGCATTTATCCTGGCCATATTTCCAGGGAATGGAAAACTCCCCTGGAGAGGCTTTTTCAAGCAATCACATTAAAAGTTAAGCATCTTAACTTCGTACAGCGGAGTTGTCCCCATGATCAGAATGTACATGCTAAACCCTTTTATTCTCTGTTGTACATTGATTATACTCACTTCAGTGGAAAAAGGTAAAAAACATAATTTCCAGCTGCAGTTGCCCAACTTTTATGGTATTTTATATCTATCATTGAAATACTCAGAATGACCCATTCAATTTTACATTACAGGCATTACAATAGCTGTAATCATCACCAGGTTGTGTGATCACCTCCTAAGAATTAGCCATTAGAGAGGGAAACTTGCTTCTCAAAATGTGAAGCCTGCAGGCAACACAGGAAGCAACCTTCCCTATTTGAAAAAGGCCAATTTTTAACTTCCCTGGTTTTTAAACCTGTAGCATCAATAGGCAGATTTTACTGACATCAGGGAATAGTACATTCTTGGTCTGAAAGGCAATGGGAGATGAACTGTATGGTTTTGAATAGACACAAAGCAGGCATTGAAGCATCCCAGGGAAATATCCAGTCTAAGCCATGGTCTCCCACTGCAGCTGCTTTGGAGAAAAGGAATCAGTCCGAGATACCCAACCAATGCTAGCTCAGCCTGCACGAGCAGGGCATCACCAGCCTCCCTAAAACCCTCTGCATGGGCACCTCTCCTCACCCAGAAGCAGCCTCACTAAGTCTCTTTAAGACCAGGCACCTCACTTGTATTTAAAGGCGGCCTTCTTGGTTCTCTGTGGTTTCAACATGGCTTTTCTGCTTTCAAAGCATTTCTTTCCTATTCTTTGAGCTGCTCATTCTATGAAACGTTCAGAGACTGTTTGGATGTGACTGCATGCCAGCAAATTACCCTGTAGAGCATCTGGCATTGGCATCAGCTGGAGGAAGGGGCTGATGCCAGACCAGACCTATTACCTGGCATCCAGACGAGTCTCTTAACCTTTACACGAAGCAGCCGCCACCCGCGGGATGAAGTCGTCTGTCAGGCTGCTGTGAAAAGTGGTGCCTGTGCTCCAGAGCAGGGAGTGCAAGGAAAGAAAAGACATTTCCTCTTGATAGTGCAGAGAAGGGAGCTTTGGAAGGACTTCGGGAAGGTCTGTTTGCTCAGAGTACTGAGGTAAGAGGAAGGTATTAGCCATTTAATTTTATTGGGAAGGAATCAGAAAAGAAGATCAAGTAATAGTCAACCCCAAAAGATGGTTTTCCTGTGAAACAAAGACTTTTATAAAACATGTTAATCCTTTTACAACAGGCTAGTTCTTGGCAGTGGTTGTGTTTTATGGCATCCAAAGATGTTCCACCGGAGGTACAACTAGTTTGCCCATCCTAAGAAAAAAACTGCATGAATCCCTTTAATATACATAACATGTGTTCCATTTGCAGAACTTGCTCATAGATTAATTTTACTCATTTTTTTATCTATTACTCCCTGAGGAAATGAGTTTATCTTGAAAATCCTACATCTATGGTAGCAGAATACTCTGGAGATCTGAGCAGAGTGGGTCAAGTTTACTTTCTGGAAAATGAGTAGTTCAATGTTCCAGGTGATGCACATCTGGCTACTCAAACAACTGCATCAACAGATATCAATTGTTTTCACTTCTTCATCTGTTTTATTCTTTTTAAGATAAAAAAACACCCATGGACAAGGACAACGAAGGAAGTGAGAAGGCTATTCCAAATCCTCTATTCCACTGATGTCTAGAAACAAAGATCTTCTGACACAGCATATTTCAATGTCCTTTGTTTAACCTCCCCCCTTGAAAGATCTGAACACAGAGCCTTTGTTTTCTGGTGCTTTGTAGGCTAACCTACAGGTTATGCTTTGATAAATGTCCAATGAGCTAAGGAAATATCAAGGCTTTTCCTCAAGATGTGTAGTTGCTGTTTTGTCTGACATCTTCTATTCTTGTTAGACATTACCATAAGTATTTAGGAGGTCCTTTTGCCTCTGAAGCTTCTGTTTGCTGTTAGCATAGCGGGCTAAAGTACCCAATGCTGGTGTTTTATCCATTTTAGCCACTTAGGACTTCACTAGGTCTTTTAAAATTCACACTTCTGGCTCTGTCTCAGGAGAGCAGGCAGTGAGTTTCATCTTTACAAAACAATCACGTCCCTGGAGCTTGACACACACTTTAAAGTAAAAACAGAAACCCAATAGGTGTTACTTTGTGGTGCTCTGGAAGCAGGAGGCTGGTAGCAAATGACTTTTCTGGCATAACATGAATTCACTGATGGCCAAGCTCCTAGTACAGCCATGGCCAGGCATTTTATTCCTGATATACAGCAAAATGTATACATTCCTTCAGTCTCCAGCTCAGGAACACCAAGCTGATGAATTCATCAGCAGTTACCGGCCTCGTACTCCAAAGTCAGGACAGGGCTGGTACAGGGTGCTACTGAGGCTGCCTCCTAGGGTGGTGTGCTCTAGCCTAGGTTTGAACAGAAAAGCCTTTAATGCCATCAGCAGTGACATACAAAAGACTCTGGAATAGAAATTGGAGGGGTAAACCTGCATGACAACACAGGAGAAGAGGAATTCCTGCTGTAAGGGCTGTTTGGTCTCTGCATTGTACTTTGCTTCAGATCTTCACTGGTCTGAGATTCTGGGTGCACTTCTATCCCAGATTATAAAGTGCCCTAAGTGCCTTTCCTCTCAGGAGCCTTCCCCTGAGTAACCTTTCCTTTCTGAGGTTAGCCTCACTACCACGTGAGGTCACCCAAGTTTGGATTTTTTCAATGCAATTTCAGGTGAAACTCAGGACAACATAGTCTCTGTCAACACCCAAGTGACCAGGACAAAGAGTTCTCTAAACTGCTCTGTCTACCTCCTTCCTCCGTGGTTGAAAGGCATACAATGCCTTAGTCTAGAAATCACTAGACAGTGTCTACACCTCTCAAGAGAGAGATGACAGAATTCCAGTGGGAATAGAAGGGCAAATAACCTGCATGCCTCCGGGATGAAGCATGATGCATTCCAGAGAGGAATTTTCATTCCTTGCTGAATATTCAGTGAGCTAAACATGTTCTCTGTTGCCCATGAGAATCTACATATTTAGATTTGCCATCCTGTCCTTGGGTTCCCATCAAAGCTGGTCATCTCAGGTACCCCAGGCTGCTTGGATAGATGCCATTCAGACTTCCCATGCTTCCCACAGCTAATTTTGGTCAATATTTGCACATAATAAGGCCTATCAAAGCTCCAGAGAATGCTGCAGATCAAGAGAGATTGTTTTGTAGTGAACACGAGCCCCTTAAGTGCTGTGTTGGTACCAAAAGCAGCACCACCTACGATCCCCTCATCTCCTTGCCCAGCCATCCTCTTCCTCTGCTCTACCAACTGCAAACATGAGGTTCACCCCTGAGTTTTCAGCCAGATCAGGAACTGGGGCTGACCTTCACCTGGCAGTGCAATTACAGCTGTCAGGGCAAAGAAGGAGGCAAAAAAACTTGGCCTGGGATGGTGAAAGGGTGCAGATGTCTCTTCCAGCTGATGGCACAGTCTTCAAGCTGCTCAGGGAACAGGACCTTTAAAGGTGCTGCTTTCTGACAGGACTGTTCTCACATGAGATGTGAAAACAGAAGCCCTGACCTCTTGTGGTCGTTAAACACCACAAAACCAGTAAGTTGCAATTTTCCTAATTCCTTCATCTTCTGTCTGAGTATTTTCTACCATACATGGTCAAAACTCCAGCAGCTGGATTCACACCAGCCAAATCTTGTTGGGATGGCACCAACCACAGTTATTAGCATTTTTTCAAGCCCTCCAGAAACCTTGTCTGAAAGGTAGTTCTGTCCAACAACAGAACGAAACTTCCCTCTGCAAGTATTAAAGAGCTGCCTGGGCTACAACATCATTTACAATTTCAGCATTGTTTTACAGACAGATAGCAAACCACCTAAGTAATTCATGGCACGTTTGGGAGAAGTTAAAGATGAACTTGCATTTAAAAGATTCATACCTGCTTCAGATGCCTGGGGCTGGAACCAAATAATATACAGTCTCCTGGTTTATTGTGCATGGTGAATGATGAATGGTTGTTTTAATGGTAAGGACCTCATTGGACAGAACGCAAACCAGCAGTGCCAGAGTGTGAGGTTAATACATATCAAGAAGCTGCTGCATTCCCTGAGGTCAGAAAAATGCTTAAACTGGAAGGTTGCTCCACCTGGGCGGGTGCAGAGAACAGGTAGAAGGGAAAGGGAAGCCTACAAGCACCTGCACCACTCCAAACAGACATACCCAAACCTTTCCTGATGGTTAAATGCATCAGGTTCTTGCCCCTTGCTATTTGCTGATTCCCTTGGTGCCAGAAGTGCACGGCCAAAATAGCACAGAGCATCATTTAGAGCATCTTGCTGCACCACCTGCAGCCAGAGCAGCCTCCTCAGGGCAAGCTCCCATCACAGGCTACTGCTGTGATAATTATTAATTGTGACAAAGTGGGAAACTGTACTGTGTCCCTTCAGAGAGGTGGAATAAGCCATAATGGGAGAGTGAACACGTGCTGCATGCACAGGAGCCCTCTGTGCCAGTGCAGAGCACACACACTGCTTCCCCTCCTCACCCCGTGGCACCAGAGGGGCTGGAATCCCAGAGGGCCAAAATGGGAGTTAGCCAAGGGTTCTGTCAGCATTTACCCACCTGGTTTCACCCACCCTTCAGCCACTCAGGTTGGTCTTTGTGCAGTGCCATCAAGGAGCCTGAGCCAGCTTGAGGCCTTGTGCTCCAGGAGCAGCAGAAAAATATTAAAACCACAAAACATGGTAACATTTACTTTAATTCTGCAAACACTGCAAATAGCCCTGATGACAGTACATTTCATTATTAAGCTATTAGATAACACAAACACATTTTGGAAGCATCTGATTTTGTATGTTACTCATTTAAAGTATTTCCGTCCACATGGCTTTTCCTCCTAAAGAACCTAGTGTGCATTTATGAATAAATCTCCTTTCAGCTGTTTTCCCTGAGAATAACAAAAGGTGCAGATCCTGGTCGTGTTGTGATTCTCCCCCCACCACGCAGGGTGGAAGGAGCAGGATGCAGCCCTGCATGCCCTGAGCTGCTCCTCCCTGCACAAGCACCCCCTGCCTCTGCACCATCCAGGCTCAGGCAGGGCTGTGCAACACCCACAGAAATGCACACATACATTGCCTCTCCCAGGCACTTGTGCTCCTCAGCTGGCTGTTTTCAAGCACGCACAAAGCTCTTTTTCTTCACAAAAACAAAAAGAAAAGGCGTGAGAAAGAAGGAACCTCCAGACCCCCCAAGAGCCAGAGCACTGGCCTTGCTTGTATTAACACTCAATTCCCACCCAGGTTTGGTTTTGTGCTGTAATTCTGGAGGAGTTCCATCGTTTTAGGTATGGGGAAACTGAGGCACAGAGGTGGGAAAGGGTGGAGCAACCATCACTAAGGTGGGACTACGCTGAGTTTTTCCACTCACACAGCTACATTGTTGGAACTGAACCATCTTTAAGGTCCCTTCCAACACAAACCATTCCATGATTCTATGCTGGCAAACCTTCAGTGTAAGTGCAGGTGATTGTATTAAGGATATTCCCATTGCAAACACGTCAGTGTTGTTACAAGCCCACATGAAGGTGACCCCTGCCACTGGAGAAAGAGAAATCTTCACAGGGAAATAACCACAGATCCTCCCAAAAATCTGCATGCAAGAAAAACTCTCCTGTGTTTAGTTTTGTTTTTTTTTTTCCTGATTTCTCATAATGTTTGGCCAACACAGATCCCCTATTAATATCCCAAAAACCTCTTGCACAGTGGGGTTCATTGCAGGTTTATATTAAGCATTCTTTGATGTTTACAAAACCCAAGGAATTTTATGCATTAGTGAAGGCCACGTGGCTGCCACTGAGGGACACAACAGCTCACAGGAGTCCTAATTAAAGCCAATTACTCTTCCCATTGAGCTGCCCTGACTCTGTCATCGCTGTGGAATGAGGCAGATGTCATGGGGGACAACCACATTGGTATGGGCCAACCCCACGTCACCAAGCCTGGGACAATGCTGGATCACAGGAGGCCGTGGACACCCTTGGACCACATTTTGTACCCATTGAGAGTTCTTGCAGAGCTGCCCACGTCCTCTGGCCATGCAGGAGGGTCAAAGGAAGGTATCAAACTGCCAAGACATGAATGTTGCAGCTTGAGTCCATGCTCTAAAATAGACTGAGGTGCTGTAAAGCTTTTCCCAGTGTTGTAGGAGAAGGTAAATGCACAAAGGCATGCCAGAAAGAGCAGGGTGCATGTGTGTGAGTGTGCACAAGCACGTGCAAAAAGAGGGAGAAATGAGAGCAGCAACACAAACCTCACACTGAAAATTAAAGCAAAGTCCTTTCCTGGGGCCAGTTCTGCCCTGTCCTCTGCTGTGGGGGGAGAAGTGGGACTGGTGCTCCAGACAACCGGTGTGCACAGCATGGGAGAGATGCTCCCACACACCAAACCCACCCAACCATTCCCTGCAAGGTTTTCCCCTCGGCAGAAGGGCAAGGCACCAGCATTCCAGCTTCTGCTCTGCAACACGGGGCTCTCACCAGGATCTCTCTTTCCCAAACATATGATGCACTAATGATGCCACCCAGGGATGACAAGCAGCTTAAGAGCTGGCTCTACCCTCTGGACACCTGGCATGCTAAACTGTGTAGCAAGCAGCTTGTGCTGGCTTGGGAAAAAGCCATCCCCACTTTGGACAGCCACTGGGCCCAACTGTTCATCCAGGGCCTCCATCTCCCCTACTGCTATTAATATAAGAAGAGAAAGGAAAAAAAGCCAGGAGGAGCAATTGACTTGACCCCTGAAGAAGTTGTTAGATTACTGATTCAAACCGCAGATGATGAGCCATGATAGGACAGAGTGAAATAATAGTAAATTAAATCAGGGATAGCCCATGCAACATCTAATTGTTGTAGAATAATGAGATCCATCTCTAAATCAGATCAGATTTTATTTTCTGACACTTAAGGATCAAAACTTGTCATGTGTAGGAAAATGTGTTGTTTCTCCCAGGTAACAAGTGTTAGGACAAGAGGAAAATGTCATCAAGTTGCACCAGGGGAGGCTCATATTGGATATTACTAAAAGTTTCTTCACATTGGAATAAACTGCCCAGGAAACTGGTGGAATCATTGTTCCTGAAGGTATTTAAAAACATGTAGGTGGAGTGTTTAGGCACAAGGTTTAGTGGTGGACCTGGCAGTGCTGGGTCAGTGATTGGGCTAGATGATCTTAGAGGTCTTTTCCAGCCTGAATGGTTCTGTGATTCTTTGAAAAGCCCAACACACAGCACCCAAACCTGGACACTGGTGCTGAGGAGCTGCTCCAGGAAGTCAGTGGATCAGTGCTGGGTCTGCCAGCCCAAGCACTGCCAGAGCAGAGGGACCCAGCTCCATTGGAGTCTGTCCCCAAGGAAGCTCTGCTTGTGATTCCCAGCAGGCCTGGAACTGTGTTCCCTCCTCACACAGAAGGGTTTATGTCATTGCCATTGCCTGCATTTTCACAGTCTTAATTTAGTGTTCAATTTGGTGTTGCTACAAAAGGTTTCCAGGAGAGTACAAAATCTAGACAAAGGTCAAGAATAGCTGTTAGGAAGTCCTTCCTTCAACTCAAAGGGTCACAAATTTAGATTAGCTTAGACATTGACTGTTCCTGTTCCTCTAGTAAGGGTGCCAAAATCCTTTGTTATTTCCAAGGAGACCGACACCTGAACTTCACCTACAGAGAGAATTGGTTCCTGCAGAACTTCAGGACTGCAGAAAAGATGATGAGGAGAAGTCACAAGACCTGACCAGGCAGAGAAGGGTGAGGGAGGACAATCCTTACATTGTTTCCTCCATGAAACAGAGGCACAGGGCCCTGGAACCTCTCTTTTTTTAAGCATAGAAGCTATTCCTCCTCCTGCTCCGCAAACCTTTGGTGTTGGCATTCAGTATGTTTCTGCAGAGCCACCCAGACACCCCACACACTGAAGTGATAAAGAGCAAAGGCTGCATATTCATCAGAGGTGTCCTTTGGACTGAGAGTACACTTGTAAGTACCATCATTTTGTATTTAGGTCCTACCTGTGCACAGAGAGCACAGGTAACTGCTCCATGCAGCTCCTCAGGTCAGTCACAAAGCAAATCCTCTTATATCACCAAAGCCATCCGTGAATGTGCAGATTGTCCTGTCCACAGGAGAAGTGTCAACACCTGGTCCCAAACTCTACTCAAGCACAAGAGGAACCCATGCTGCAGCCCCCAGCACACAGACAAACCATGAGCTATCAGGAGTCTAAAATAAAGTTCTACCGTATACCATGTAAAAATAAACAAAACAAAGCCCTTTCCCAATTAAATAAATGATGAAAGGGAAAGCTAAGAAGCGGTGCAGCTGGCAACCCTTTGAAATAATTAGATCTACCTACTTGGCTCTAAAGTTTTTTTACTATCAGGAACATCAAGAAGGGTGTCAGCAAGAGACCTTCTCATTTCTTAGGTGAACAACACTGAGGGATTTAAAACCTATTGAGAGAAGCCTGGGATTCTTTAAGTTCACTGAAGCCAAAGTAATTCACCCTGAATGCAGGCCCTGAAGGTGACTGTGGAGCGTAGAATAAGGATGTCAACATGGTGCTTTCATCGTTTGCTAGTGGAGCTGGTACTGCACATGGAGCTTGCCTTGACCATTTAATTAATAAAGGGACCCACGCAGCTGGAATTAACGTGAACTTTCAAAGCATCAAAAAGTCCAGCGAAGGATCAAGCTGATATTTTCATTTATATATATTAGCTTATTCTGGGCCATTGTTGTGCTCCTCATTCACATGATTCAGCAGCCTCTTACTCACACACACACCCTTACATACTTCCTTTCATTTTACCTCCACAGTGCTTCTGTGTGATGGGGGCTATCACCAATTAACACTGACAATGGGAGCTGGAAGGGAATTTTAGCAAGCACAGCAGGGTTTTTTTCTCCCCAAAATCTTTGAGGAAAGGGATTATTTCCCCCCTGCCCTCCTCCCTCCAAAAATGGTGAGCTCCATGCCAATGTTTTTCTCTGATCCTTTTTTCTATTCTTGATTTTACTCTGTCTCTTTTCCTTTTTCTTTCATTTAACACCAAACTATAGCAAGGACAATCCTTCAAAAACATTTTCATTGTAGTGTATTGAACAGAACTGGCTTCAACCCTGCCAGGTCAACATGGTCATTCCACTCCTCAGCACTCCACAGGGTCCCATAAATTAGCCCGTGAGAACCCAGCATTTATGCTTCCCCCAGTCAATGTAAATACTGCCTTTCCTCTTCTTCCTATGCCAAGGGGCAAAGGTTTCAATCAATATTATCACAAAATAATATTTGATAGAATGCTGGTCTGTTTACAGACTCATCAGTTGCTTTTTCACTCCAGTAATTCTCAAGCAAGGTGGGACTTCTGGTTGAATCAGTCCACAAACAGGGGCGACAGGGATTTTGAATCAACATGGATGGTCTAGTCAAGCATAAGACTTTGGGCTCAGTGCAGGCATCACTAGATGACTTTTTCTACTTTGTATGTTCATGAGAACAGAAAGTAATGATCTAATTGTCACTTCTAGGTTTGTATCCTACTGATCTTTGGTACCACAAGTCCATCAACTATCCTGGCTTCATGGCTAAGCTCTGTAGATAATCCCCATCGAAGCCCCAGTGGATCACTATCCCAGATGCTGAGGAAGCATGCACTTCAATCAGCCATGAATCTTTTAGTTAGGTGGCAAAGCAAGTAGAAATGGCTTCGTATAAACCCCTTGTTCGAGGAAATGTTACCTCCTTAAAATTGATATCATCTCCTATTTTCAATTAAACGCCCACTGAGGCCGTTGCAAATATTGTGATGGCCTCAGCGGGCATTTGATACAATTTTACAGAGCACAAAACTGGCTCCCAAGCAACACCCTGTCCTTTGGATGAGGCATGAAGCTGAGACTGTGAGCAACTGTGAGCGCAGCAGAACACAGTTTCTCAAGAGCAGGACAGCTATCCTTAGTGTCCTCACCAATCTGCTTGCTCTGATTTCCTCTCAGGTTTTCAGGTGGCTGTCACTTGTGCTGTTCCAAAGCCACCAGCCAAATCCCCACCTCAAGGCCAGGTCACACCAGTGCTGGGTGTTCCCCAGAGCTGCTGCTGCTGCTCCAGCACAGAGTGGTGGATTCACAGTTAGTCAATAGCCTTTTGTGCAGTAGTCTCATTTTGGGAATCATCCTAAACACTGGGATCGTGGGGGAGTTAGAGAAGAATCCATTTACTGGCAAGTAGTTGACACCAAGATCTCTGGGGGAGTTAGGAAAAATGTGCTGTCTGTGGTGTGTGAGTGTGGTAGAAACTGTCTGTGAGTGACAGAGGGAGCAGCTGTGGGGATACTTCCCAGTGACATCTTTCCAAAGGGGAAACTCAAGGAAATTTCTGGATTAAACCCTACTCAGTGTTGAATGCCACTTCAGTATCTTTTAGCAGAAGCCCAATGTCTCTCAGAAAGCCTCAGTTAAATATTTTGGTAGCTCCTCTGGCTGTTCCTCTCTACAGCCTGACAAACATTTCACACTGGTTGCACAGCTTTTGGTTGGAAGAAATCCCAGCTTTGTTGACACTGACTTCAGTCAGCTTCAGAGGGCCTCTTAACTCTGCTTTGGGGCTTGTCAACACACAGCGGACTGAGACACAATGCCAGCAGGCAGCTCCTCCTAGGAAACATTATTTGAATCCAAATTGTCTTCCAGGCACTTTTTAAAAAACTTCATATTGTGCGAGTTACGTGCTTGTCAGAAGAAAAATCTGGGTTAGTCCCTCATTGTTCACATTTATGGAAGGTCGTATCCCCATTCCTGCACCAGCAACCCCAAAAATATCACACCCTGATCAGTCAAAAGTCTTCCACGTGGCAATATACAACCAAACACAACTTGGTGCTGCCAAATAATAACCATATGTGAAGAGAGGCAATCACAATAGCACTTGGAGATTATTTACACCTAGGAAAAAGCTTCATGAGAGGCGATTTTTAACTTTGTTTACACGTATGATCAAGTACCATTATGTGGAAAGCTTCCGCTACCCATTCTGCCTGTGATCTCCTGCAGCAATAAAACACTTTGACATGGATATTGGGATATTTAGTTCTGTTCAATCAATGCACTCCTGGGGTTCATAGAATCACAGAATCATTGAGTGGTTGGGGTTGGAAGGGGCCTTTAAGATGGTCCAGTTCCAGCCCCCACTGGGGCAGGGACACATTCCATTATCCCAGGTTGCTCCAAGCCCCGTCCAACCTGGCCTTGGACATTTCCAGGGATGGGACATCCACAGCTTCTCTGGGCACCCTGTGCCAGGGGCTCACCACCCTCATAGTGAAGAATTTCTTTGCAACACCTGCTGTCTTTCAGTTTACCCCTTGTCCTATCACAACAGCCCCTGATAAAAAGACTCTCTCCACATTTTTGACCTTCTCATCAACAAACACTTCCAAGCCCTTCCCTGCAAGGCTGCTCTCAACCCACTCTCCACCTGGCCTGCACTTGTGCTTGGGATTGCCCCTGTCTAGATACAGGACCTTGAACTTGGCCTTATGGGACTTCAGGAGGTTCACACAGCCCCACCTGTCCAGCCTGTCCAGGCCCCACTGGATGGCATCCCTTCCCTTCGGTGTGTGACTGCACTACACAGCTTGGTTCATGTCTTTAAAAATACTCCACCACCTGCAAAACAATAAACCTGCACAGGAAGCAGCCCTTGTACATTTCCCACTTTATTCAAAGGAGAAAATAGAGAGATAGCATCAAAGAGAGAACTTTTCTCGTGACTCAGTAAGTGTAAGATCAAAGAGCAGTGTTATTACAAGCCCTGTTTTACTAGAAGATATTTATGAAGACTTAACAGAAGATGCTGTAGTTTATAGAAATGAGAATTATTTACTTCTATGAAAGAAGGACCTAGAAACCTTAAGAAGGTTAAAGCTCTTTTGTACTAGTCTTGCTCCTAACAGTTGAAGACATCTAGGATTTTGAAGAGCTTCTGCTCCAAACAGTCCAGATGCAACATAGGTGAGAAAAGAAAGTAATCAGAGAAAGTGATCAAAGAAACAGTTTTATCCAAGTGCTCAGAGAGTCAAGAATTAAATTACTCTTCCTGCCACAGCATTTGGTGCACTCACGGGGTGGATAATTGTGAAGGAAGTCCTTGTCTTAGCTCAGCAGTTTAAATTTACCTACTGATTCAGCTAATTCAGCCTCAATTTTTAATTAGCAGATTTTAAGTGCAGCTGGGCTGGGGAATGGCATGTTGGTATGAAAGACCTATCAAACGTCAACATATGAAAAGTCCATCCTATCAGTAAAAATAGAGGTGGAAGGAGGAGGAAGAAGGTTGTACAAAACAGACTGTAACCTGTCTTATCCCTCCACCTTCTGTCAGGTGGCAGCTCAGGTCTTCCTGAGCTGGAAGTTGGGTGTGAACTATCATGTCTAATAGTCATCTGTAATGACATTTTTCATTACTGCTTAGTCTATTTTAAGAATGCTTAAACATTTGGTCTGTGTAGCACCCAGAGGCAACAAGTTTCACAGGTTTCTTTAGAAGAAAAATATTGGCTTTTGTTTGTTTCGGGTGCACCAATTATTTCATTGGATCAAGGTGGGATTTGCATTTTGAGAAAATGTGAATAATTGTTCCCTTATTGCTTCCTCCTTTCCATTCCTGATTTTGATGCCTTCAATTTTTTCCCTCATCTGCTTCCCAAACTGAAAAGCCTGGCCAATCCCACCCACTCTCCTTTGTGATGGAGAACAGGGCATAAGCACAACTTGTCATCTCCTTCAATGATCCACATCCACTTCACCAGTAACTTCAAGCCATGTCATTAGTTCTGAGCTCACCCAGGGAGAATGGAGGTCATGAAGGTAAATGTCAACCAGGCTGGGGGAGCAGGAAAAGAATTAGAAAGAATGCAGACCTCTGAATATTGTTTGTTTCAGAAGCAAAAGGCCTTCAAGTTATTAAACGAGGGGAAAAAATATTTTAAAAAGTAAGCACTGCTTGCTTTTATCATAAGAAACCAAAGCTTCGAGGCTTTCGTCCATCATGAATAAACAGAAAATGGGATTGCAGTTTGCAGAGTGTTTTGAAATTTTCTAATTATTTTTCATTAAACAAGGTCTGGAATAAACTGCTGTGGTTTCTCCCCACACTTCAAATTCCCTTATGTCAGCCTCATTTTTTGTCTCCCTTTTCCCCAGCCATTTCAAAAATATCTGGAGATCAAGTAGCTGAAATTGAAAATGAAAAAGATAGGATGAAAGAGAGAAGCAAAAGGAGAAAAGAATAGGGAGGAAAAAGGCTTGAAAAGACTTCTCCAGAATGCAGATCATGGGTATTTTCAGTGCTCACTGGAGAGGTCCCATCAGGTTGCTGTCTCAGCCCCCATGGCTGTGCTCTGGGAGCTTTTCCTTTTTCCCTTTGCTTGCAGCCCATCAGACTCAAAGCACTGTATGGAAATCACTCACATTGCTCTGGCCACAGATTTGGGCCACGACCACACTTTCCTGAGCCTCTTCAGGACCCGCAAAAAGCTTCTTTCTGTGAGTGCCAGCAGGTCCCTACCTACAAAGCAAACAGCAGATGCTGCAATGATGGGCAAATGTCCAAGTACATAAGACAACCCTAATTGAAAGACGTTTTCTCATGAAAAGCTGGAGATTATTTCAAAAAAAAGAAATGCTTAGCTGTGAAAAACCCTCCATGCTGCTATGCTGGGTGTACTGTGCTGCACCACTAGGACATGCAGAAGTACTTTTAAGTTGCCTAATGGCAAGGTTACAGCATAATCTGTGATAAACTTGCCTCATGTTGTCAGAGGCTATCCGTCGCTCCAGAAGAAATTTGATTTCTGCCTCTTGCCCTGTGTCTGGCAAAGCATCATGTCGGGAGGCTGTTCCCATCCCAAACAGCTCTCAAATTTTCTGTTCATCTAAGCAGGACTGTGGGACCCTGGATCCAGTCTGTCCAAAGACAACGTCTACCTGGTTCTCCAAATTTTCTACTAGGAAAAATGTAGATTAAAATGTGCCATTTGTTATTTTGTCATTGAAAACAGCTCCCCCAGCTCTCAGAGATCTCTGCTGAAATGGATTTTTTGCTCCAGTGGACTCCATTATCTTTTTTCCATGCTTTTGCTCACCTCTGCTAATGGACATGGTTTTTCACAGTAATTATTCAGTATGCAGGATGTGCTGATGAGTGCTTTCTGTCTCAGGACATTTCACTCCTAATTTGGAGTCAGCCAGGGCCTGAAGATGTCAATAAAAGTCTGGGGACAGAAACCAGGGTGTTTGAAAATTTAGTGCAAGGAAAACTTCTGGGCTACTGAGTATGATGATGCAATATTGCAAAAAATCTCCATCAACTCCTTCCAGTGCTCCCACAGGAGCAGTGAGTGACCTAAATGTGCCCAGTTTAAACATCAGAACTGCACAGACTCTGGGAGTATTTATAAAGAACAAGTATTTTTCACAGCATAAGAAACAAAGCCCTTGAAATACAAAACACCTTTCACAAGCTTCAGGCTGGTATTGTACAGACATAGGATGATTAAATAAGTTACCCTTTGGATTGATTCAGTGATCAGAGGAGAGGACTGGGAGTCAAGATTTCCCCATTTGTTCTTCTATTTACCTTTAAACAAATCCCTGGTGGGGTTTCTGCTTTACACAGACATCAAACACCCACAGCTCCTCCAGACTTCAATTCAAAGTGCACTTGGTCAGCATCTCCACAGTGTGGACCTTCTCTCTCTCTGGACATTAAATTAGTCAGTGTCAAGACAGGGTTAATGCTACTGACCTTTGGTAGATTTTGCACTTTTGTTTGCAGCGCAATTTGAGATCCTCAAATTGACTGTTCCAGAGGTGAAAATATATTGTGGTGATCCTCCCAAACAAACCCTGTGATTGTTATTTTTCAGAGAGTGCTGCCAGCTCCAGAGCTGGGAGACCAAAGGTGTCCACAGCCACGGCGACAGGCAGCCTGGAAGGTGAGTTGGTAACACAAGCAGAAAAGCTTATTTAGCACTGTTTTACCCCAAAATCAGTAATAAATTTTAAAATGACAGTTGGAGAAGCTCAGCCCATTGCTGTGTCTCTGTGCACTCACTGCTCTCTGTGCCAGTGGAGGCAGAGCCTGGACTCTCATAAGCAGGTGACAGAAGAACACAGATTTGATTTGGGCCACAAAATGTCAATCTAGTGGGTTCTAGAACCAACAGCAAAAGGGTTCTGCAGTTTTCTGTGGGGCAGAAAAAGTGGAAAAAAGTATCAGCAAGTCAAATGCAATGGTGCACAGGCAGGGCTAGAAATTCTCTAGAGAAAATGAATATGGATGGAGAGGGTGGGGGGACAGACAACAAGAAGTTTTAGACAATTGCTTTTCATTGGCCTAAATAGCAATGAAAAAAATTGGGCAAGCTCCTGAGAATTGCTCTTGGACAATCAATCAGAGATAACAGAATTAGGCAGAGGCACCAAGCAAGTGACAGGATGTTAATTCAAGCTAGATTTTAAACAGCCCTGGGTGGATAACTCTCAACAAAGCATTTTCTAGCTGAAGTTTATGTACTTCTCTTTTTTTTTTCTAGACCGTTTCTTGCCACAAGGCCAAACGCAGAATACAGTCATCTCCAAAATTATTCCACACTTGGGATTCTGTATTTCTTCTGTCACATATTCAGGACAGGTAACACTTCAGCAAGGACAGCTGCTGTGGGGTCTGGTGCTCACCTCCTGCAGTGAGGTTCACAGTGTGGCTGGAGGAGGTTGGGAGGTCTGCAGAAAGAGCAGTGCAAGCAGAACAGCTCCTCATAAATATTACTAAATTCAAATATCCAGTGTGTTTATCCCTGCTTCAAACCTATTCCAACAGATCCTGGTGGGAATGGTGTGAAAGCAAACTCCTTTCTCTGTGCAGTCCATGCCATGCAGGCAGTGGATTCACCATACTGGCCAAAAACCTTCTCACACACGGATTTTTCCCAAGTCTCACTCTGTGTGTACTCACTCAACAGCATCCTGCTCCTGCCACGCTTCTAGCAGTGTTCCTATAAAACCACAGCACACAAACACTGTTGTACTCGCACTAATATTTCTTCTCCACAGTAGGAGAAAGACTGATCTTAAAACTAGGTTTCTGCTGGGAATAAAAATAGTGGCTCTGAATATTCAGTGTTTGTTTATATCTCACTGCTTCCACTAACATTCCTGCCGTTTAATTTGTTTGGAAGACCATTCAGAGGAAACTAATAAGTGGCGTGAAGACAGGAAGAACTATAAACCACTGAAATCTGAGCACACATTCAATGACGTTATCCACATTATTTGCCTGGCTCTGTTATTTAAAGTTCAAGTCAAAGGGGAAGTTTTGTTTTTAAAAACAAAGTCTTGCACACGTATGGACTGAATCTCTTTTCCTCGGAAGCTCTGCCTGGATCAGACAGGCTCAGCAATCTGCATAAAAATAAAGAGCAGCAATATTGCACTTGCAATTAGGCAGATTTAGCCCTGATCCAAGCACAGACAGCACAATTCCCTGGCTTCAGTGGGAGTTGTTCCAGACTTGTAGATGCTTGTAACTTTGCTAGCCTGTGTTATCCATTTCTTTTCTTTTTTATAGCTGTTTATGGAAACACTGACTTGCATTTGAGGTTTCCAGATTCTGAGATTTTAGGCAGGCAGCATTTTCAAATATAAAATCACCACTTTAGTCTGAAACAGAACAAAGTCTAGTTTTCACTTAAGTCAAATGAAAAAACTACAGTAGAAATAATAGAAAACAAAATGTACCAGTGGTTGTATATGATACAGAATATTTCACAGAACCACAAAGTAAGCTCAGTTGGAAGGGACCCACAAAGATCATCAAGTCCAACTCCCAGCCCCACAGAGAAAACCTCAGGAGTCCGTGTGCCTGAGAGTGTTCTTCAATGTTTCTTGAGCTCTGTCAGGCTTGGTGCTGTGACCACTGCCCTGGGGAGCCTCTTCAGTGCCCAACCACCCTCTGGGTGTAAAACATTTTTCTGATATCTATTCTGATAGAATAGATATGATGATTAGAATCAGATATGAATAGAATCATATAGAAGAATATGAATAGAATCAATAAAATATTAATATAATAATAAGAATATGAATTGAATAGAATATGAAGAATATTAATAGAATCAATAGAATCATATAGAATTCAATAGAATCAGATATGAATATCAGATAGAATAGATATGATGATTTCTGATATCTATCTATTATTCTGATATCAGATATCTCTGATATCTAAACCTCCCCTGATGCAACTTCAGGCCATTCCCTCAGCTCCTGCCACTGTTAACCCCAGAGCAGAGTCAGTGCCTGCCCCTCCTCTGCCCCTCACAAGGAGCTGTAACTGCAGTGAGGTCTCTCCTCAGTCTCCTCTTCTCCAGCTGAACACACCAAGTGCCCTCAGCCTCTCCTCACACGGCTTCCCCTCAAGGCTCTTCACCATCCTCATGGCCCTCCTTTGGACACTTTCTAATAACTTATTGTCTTTTTTATATTTTGGCTCCCAAAACTGCCCCCAGCACTCGAGGTGAGGCTGCCCCAGCCCAGAGCAGAGGGGACAATCCCCTCCCTGCCGGGCTGGCCATGCTGTGCCTGATGTCCCCCAGGACAGGGCTGGCCCTCCTGGCTCCAGGGCACTGCTGATCATATTCAACTTTCTGTCAACCAGGACCCCCAGGTCCCTTTCCACAGCCCAGCTCTCCAACATCTCATTCCCCAGCCTGTCCATACATCCAGGCCTGCCCCATCCCAGGTGCAGAATCCAGCACTTTCCCCTTTTAGATCCTCGCTTAGCATCTCTTCCAGTCCTGCATCCAAGATGTTTATGAGGATGTTGAAGAGCACAGGCCACGAGGCTGGACCCTATGGAACCCCACTAGTTACAGGTCTCCAGCCTGATGTCACCCCAGTCACTGTCCCCCTTTGTGCCCAACCTGTCACCCATCCCATGGCAGGTTTATCCAGCTGTCTGCTGGACATCGTACTCAGAATCCTACTGTGAGGGACAGTATTGAAAGCTTTACTGAAATCCAAATTTACTGCACCAACTGGCTTCCCTTGGTCAACTGGGAGTGTCACCTTGTCATAAAAGGCAACCAGGTCTAACAAGTTGGACTTCCCCCTCATGAAGCCATGCTGGCTGTGACCAATGACTGTGTTGTCCTCCAGGTGGTTTTCAAAACCCCCCAGGACAATCTTCTCCATAAATTTACCAGGCACAGAAGTAAGACTGACAGGCCTGTAGGTGCCAGGGTCCCCCTTCTTGCTCTTCTTGAAAATCAGGACAACATTCACCAGCTTCCAGTCAGCTGGGACCTCTCCAGATTCCCAAGACCGCTCAAAAATTGTCCAGAGAGTTTTTTGATGACATCAGCCAGCTCCCTTAAATTTACTACTTTGAGTGGGATACAGTGGTTTCTGTGGATTATTTGCAACATTAAAAGACACAACATTAATATTGCATGACCTTTCTTTGGAGAGAATAAACAAACAGAGCATCTGAGCTTCAAGTATCTGTTATTCCTGATTGGCTTGTTATAAAAATTCCCTTTTAAAACTGAAAAAGACAAATCAAAGTAATTTTGCTGTGAAGAATGTGTGTTAACAAAAAAAAAAAATAGATTCCCTACATAGTGTATACATAAATACAAGAGATTTTAGCTTAACCTTCTGGTCTCAACTTTTGTATCTCTGTCGTAGTTGCTCAGAATGGGCATTCTATTGTGTGTATTAACTGGAGTGGCTAAGGCAGGCCCGGGGCTGATAATTATAATTTGGTCCCCTAGATGATTGAGAAGACTTACAGAGGACTGCACAGTGCAACTTTAACAGCCCTTCCCGATGCCTAACTAGAAAATCTGTTTCAAAGGGGCTCCGTGAATTGTAGGGTACAGTCAATTAACTTGAATATTAATTATCTATAATGAATGTACCCTTCTTCAGGGCTTGAAAAGAAGCAAATTACTTGGAGAGGGACTAATTAAGATGATGTAATCTTGACCATGAAGAATAATTCCTTCCTAGTGACAGAAATGATCTAATTGAAGTATCTCATTAATTAATGTCTCATGAAATTGACTGATAAAATGCCTCTGTGAATGCCTCCTGAACTTGGGGCTGGCGGAGCATTGTCGCACACCCACTCCCGCTCCAGACCCCATCACTGACAATATAATTAGACCTCGGAAGCACGCTGTGCTCAGAAGGATTTATAACTCTGCAGTGTGGATAATCTACAAATGCAAAGTTAAGACAATGCAGCTTGCCACTGCGAGATTTCTGAAGTCAATGAGAGAAGCCATAAATCAGGTATAATCCAGTGGATGACAAGTGAATTCCCCCTCCTGCCAGCTCTGTCAGCCTGCACCAAGACCAGCCCCACAACCTGCTGATAACCCTGCACCAGGTGCTGGCAGCTCCAAAAGGCTTCCTAAGGGCACCAAGCACTGTCTGTGTTAGTTCCCAGGTAAATAAAGTCAGATTAAAGGCATCCTATTTTCCCTTTTCCACTAGATTAGAACATGCCTGTGGATTTTAGCTAACAGTGCTCCAAGTCCCTGAGAGTGAGGGGCAGTGGAAAGACTCTTCCCCTGCTACACTCCTCTTGCTGAGGAGATCACTGTGTGTGATCAGCAAAGCTTGATCAAGAAGAAAGGCTTTGAGGTGCTGGAGTGTGTCCAGAGAAGAGCAATGAAGCTGGTGAAGGATCTGGAGTCTTGTGACAGATGGCTGAGGCTGGGGGTGTTAAGTCTGGGGAAAAGGAGACTCAGGGGGGACCTCATTCTCTATCACCCCCTGAAAGGGGGTTGTATCCAGGTGGAGGTTGTTCTCTTTTCCATAGTAACAAATGATAGGAGAAGAGGAAATGGCCTCAAGCTGCACCAGGAGAGGTTTAGATTGGATATTAGGAAAACTTCCTTCACCAAAAGGGTTGTCAAACATTGGAATAGGATGCCCAGGAAAGTAGTGGAATCCCCATTCCTGGAAGTGTTCAGAAAACATCTGGATGTGGCACCTGGGGACATGATGTAGTGGTGAACATTGCACTAATGGCAGGACTCAATGATCTTAGAGGTTTTTCCCAATCTTAACAATTCTATGATTCTACAGTTTGGGGTTATTTTTTTTGGCCAGAAAACCTGAAAGAAAACACAATTTGGCTTAATCCAAATGGTATATGTTTTATTTTGATTGCCAAACTGCATCCTTTCAAAACTTTGGTAATAGCATTTTTCCAATTTTTTCTCTCCACACCTCTCGAGCAAGGTCCTCTAAAACTGGTATAGGTTCCTAGGTTCCAGTGAAACATGATAAGCAGTAATAAATGAATTGTGGATGGTATAAAGGGAAATTTGAATCTCAGAACTAACAATGATCAATTTACTACAAGCCTGCGGGAGCTAAAAATCATATAAGGAAACCGTAGAAACACAGCAGCCAGGCAGGCAAACAAGATGAAACTAGGCCAGTCCAAGGATGCAATACTGTTATTTGTTTACAGCTTTTCTGTTAAAGTGAATTAAATGCCCACAGCTGATAAAAGGTTCATCTACCAGCACAGAAGCTCCTGAGTATCGCACACTATTCCAGCACTAATTACATTTCATAAAGCTACCAAATATACCATAACTAACATTTATTGGCCAATGAAATGTTGCTCTAAGTTAATAATTACAGATATATGTAGACAATAAAAAGTGAAGCATCAGCCTGGACGCAGGAGGGGAGATTAAATGCTTCTGCTTTTACTGAGTGTTGCTGAGGGACCAAATTTAAGACCAGAGGCGACAGTACCCCAGGAAAGCCTGCAGGAATAGAGGAAAAAAAACCTTAACTGGGGAATTATGCAGGAGAGGAATATTTATTGCACCCATCTGAAATTTGCCCAACACTCTGATACTATGGATCCCTTTCTACCTCTGAAAAAAAGAGCTCAAATGGAGGTACTGAGACTTCTGCTAAGACCCACAGAGAAACTCCCACAGCCACAAGGACAGCTGCAAGCACATAACCCCAAACCCTTTCCAGAGCACTCAGGTCTATGCACAGTTTGTGCACAGGACAAACTTCTCTCTCCTGCATTCCCAGTGCTTCCCTGCCACCTCTACAGGTTGCATGGGGGTGGGTGGTCTCCTGTCTCAGGACAGGCTGGGAGTGGGAAGGAGCCTGGCCAAGCAGAGCTGCCTTCATCCTGTAACAGAAGAAAATGTTAGACCTGCTGCAAATTTTGCCAGCAGCCAAACCAGCCTTCAGCAGTTCCCTATAGCAACAGAAACCAGCAGGTCACCTCCTCTCTGGTGTTCCACCAGGACAAGGATGAATCTGCTTCTCAAAGCTCGTTCGGGAAAAAGCCCAGGAGTCTGATTGTTCTGTTAGTTTTCCTTACCCTAATGAATTGGAAAAAGTCTGATTAAACCAAAAGGGAAGCAGAGGGAAGAATCAGCCTCATTCTAAGTCTTTTTGTCACTTGGCTGCCAGGTCACATCTTCATTCCCGTTGATTCCCATGTAGCCAATAACCAGATACTGGGGGGTTTCACCCTACAGTGCTTAGAGCTTTATCTGAGCTGGCCTGCTTGGGTACAGATTCTCCCTCTAAGGCTCTTACTTTCTTATGTAATGAGATTAAAGCAGACTTAAAAGAGCAGTAAGGAGATGGGGAAGGTCAAAAACGCCATTTACTATAAATAAATGCTCTGTCAGTTCGAAGGCACAGCACCTCATGGTTTGGGGAAACCTTCACCTGGCTAAAGGTGTAATGTTGAGCAGCTGTCACTCTTTGCAGACATGTCACTGTGGATGGGAGGGAAGGCTGGGAGAAGAGGGGGAGATCTATAGGGTACAAATAGTGTAGGATGATGTTTTCCTGCTCTAGCAGCTTTCTGCAAGTACAGAGAGGATCTCTGAGTAGCAGACCAGGCTTGGCTATTACCCCTGCAGTCTTTATGGCTTAGAATAGAGAAGATGAATGTTCTTACCACCTAGTATCACTAGAGAACTAACAAATTCCAGCCAAAGGCAATTTGGATGCTGTATGCCAGGAAAACATACTGGTGCAACATACCATGATAATATAGACCCAAAATTCATGGACATATTCAGGCTTAAAGAGACACACTCGTGAGGCTAGTGACCCAACTGAGTTTTTCGGGGACAAAAATGAACTTAGAAGAACATTAAAAAAAATAGATTCAAAAATGTTCAGGGAACAGCACTAAAGAATTACAAGAACTAAAGAATTATGAGAAACCACCCTATTTTCACCAACATTGGCCACTGTTAGAACAGCAGATTGTTCAGGCCTCAGAGCTGTAGTGATGATGTTGAAAGAGTACAGAGTGGGTTCTGCCTTAAAAATATGAACCATTGCACAGTTATAATTGAACACCTCCATATGCTTATTAGGAGAAATATTGGGTACATCCACGTCATCAGCCTGGCTGAGGCTTGCTCTGCCACCTGCTTTGTGGGACACACTCTCTGCAGGACAACGTGCAAGTCTCCATCCTGGATGTGTGTCTCTCGGGTCAGTGGGACAGGCAGGATGGTCCAGACTCAAAACAAAGTGAAAACCTTGTGTAAGCACCCTGGGGCACAAACAAGTTCCAGCTGCAGAGCCATGTAGTTGTGGCTCTAGGAGCAGTGTGAGAGCAGATCCACCAAGTCCTCCTCTTACACTGTGTGTCAGGGCCTGCAGACAGCAATCTTCTCCCCAGTAGCACCTCATTTTTTCTCACTGTGGTCATAAAGATTTTTTTGCTTCTGAGCAACTGCTTGCCCGGAGTTAATGAAGCTAGAAGACCTTAGCAACCCTGGAGAAAAGGAAGATGTTGGTCACTGATTTGTGTTTTTCTTGCTCATAGCATAGACATACTGATATCTTCTTGGTGTTCCATGATCCACTGCCCATGTCTCCTTCAGCGAGGAGGAGGGGACACAGAGATGCCAGAGGGCTGATTCATCATGAGAAGGCTCCCATCCTTTTCATATCCTACCCTTCTACTGCTGAGGCAAGTAAAGTCCCTTCATAGGCTTCTAGCTTTGAGCACGCTTGAATTTCCAAAGTGACAGGGTTAAAGACTGTTCCATGGGCTGAGAAATTAGGTCATAAAGCATGACCTAATATCCAAACTAAACTAACTTCCCACCCCTCAGTTTTATCCCATTACTCCTAATGAATCCCCTTTGCAGCAATTGCTCCTCTTACCTGGCATGTATGATTGCTGATCGTTGCCATAGGGCTAACTCCCTTTCATGTAAGCTTGGCATAAATCTATTCTATAGGGGCGTTGAAGGGTTTGAGAGGTTGAGTTTTGTCTTATTGCAATTCCATGGGGAAAGCACTGCCACTGAAGTTGCCCTGTCTGCAGTGAGAGAACAGAGATGTCCTGGGCCAGGCGATGTTGTCATGTAAGGGAGAGGGAATCTCCAGTCCCTGTAACCGTGGCACCACTCCAACGTCCTGGCACCCGCTGCAACCACACATCCCCTACAACTTGCAGGTCATTTCAGTATCATAAATGATAACACAAGATGTCAGGCATCGGGGAATAGCCTCCCGTGGATGTAAGCACATAACTCCCGTTGATGTGCACGGGAGTTAGGCACAGGCAGCGAGCTGAGGATGTGCTCTGTGCTCTGCAGAGCACACTCGGCAAGTCTGAGTAACCTGTGGTTGATTTTAGTTTTCTCCCCAGAGCTCCCAGTGAAGGGGGATGCATGAGAAAGCTGGTGCACAAGGCATTAGCATCAAGGCACAAGTGGAAGAGCACTCAAAGGGATTATTAGTGCTTACACAGCACAGTAATGGATGGTGTCCTGCAGGAATTCTTTACATGCAGGAGCCTTCAGCCCAGCCCTTCTCTTCAGTGTAAATGAGTGGTGGTTAAAGCAAAGGGGCACAAAGCAAAGAGCAGAGAATGAGCTTTTTTTATTTTTCCTTTTTATGGCCAGGAGAGGCTGTTCCTTGCTCCTGTCTTCATCTAACCATTGGTTGAGATTTGCCTGTACGCTCTGAGAACTCACATCCTTTTCTGCTGACAAGCCCCCCCTGCTCCCTTGCTGCCAATGCAGCTCACATCAGTGCTCCAAGAGGATCTGGTCATGAAGAAACAAGAGACCCATGTAGCAAAAAGGGAGAGAATCACTGGAGATGAATCCTCACCTGTGTGGGATGAGCTGTCACAGCAGAGGATGATTGAAGCATTGAATCTACACTGGGAAATTCAGGAAAATTAATTCATTTTCTGCTCACATTTTAAGTTAATTTGGATTATTTAATCCACATTAGGCTCCTTTACACACACTCTCATTCAGAATTAGAGTGCCACTAATTCAGTTTACAAAGTAAATTAAGATCAGCCAAATTAATGCTATCTTAAACTTGAATGAGGGTCTATGAAGAGATTTAATGTGGTTTAATTATCCACTTTACATATCAAAAAATGCATAAAATAACACATTAAATGACAAAACCAGTCCCTGGAGCAGAAGGGAATGAAAGCTCGGGCTCCTCCTCCCAGGAAAGGCCACTGGATGACAGTCAAATGCCTTCTCCTTGGCTTGGGATAGCTCCTCATTAAACAGGAAGAGTGGAAGCCTTTGAGCAGCTGGAATAGAGAAGGTCAACTACTTTTCCCTGCCCCTTGTCACAACTGTGAGACAACTCTCTGGAGACATGATGGATCAGCCTCCAGGATGCTGAGAAGTGCTCCAGCCATTAGTTGAGAGCCCTCACCTCTATTTAGGATACAGACTGTGAATATCTGCCCCATGCATCTGCCGAGGATTTGCACAGCAGGAGAAGAGCATCCAGCAGCTCAGTGCTGAAGGACTGAGAAGAGACAAAGTGGCCAAGAAACCACAGCATTTCAGAAGTGGGCTAGAAGATTTCTGAGCCTGTGGCAGTGTTTATCCAGAGCTCCTGAAGGATGGTGGTGATTATAGGGAACTGAACAAGAGCCAATGAGAAAGAGGGGGGAGAGAGAGAGTGGAAAAACAATTTAACTTCAATTTCCATAACAATATGAGCACAAGAGATGAAGCTGTTTCTACATATCTAGGAGACTCCCAGGAATGCTGAGCAACATTCACATTTGGATTACTTTGGTGTTCAGTTCAAATAATTTCCAAACCAATCTGATTCACTTTGGCAGAGTGAATGGAAGAAGAGCAGTAGAGATCATACCTCAACTTCAGCAGCTTATAACATTTCGTATCAAGGTACAGAAATATGCTCTAGGTGGAACTGCTACTGGAGCATGCAAAACTATATGGGAAAAATGATAAATTAGTATAGTCGTAATCAGCAGCTGAATTGCAAGGAGGAGATATATATAAGGAAATAATCTTCAAGGTTCTGACTGGGATGTCACACTCTGCAATATTTTCCTTAACAACATAATCTTTATGTTTACATATGCACACATAACACCATGGAGGGAGGGGCTACCAGCATACCAGAACACACAGGGCTAGAGCTCAAAATCATCCTGGCAAACATTAAAAGGGGCCTGAAAAAATAGGACGCAAATGAGCTTTTGTCCTCAATAAATATCAGGATCAGAGAGGAACAACAACTGCATGACTACAAGCCAGCAACAACAGACTGGGGGGGAGATCTGCTGAGAAGGACTGGAGGGGTGGAGTGGATCAGCAGATAGATGTGAATCAACAGGGTTGTGCTGAAAACAGCAAACAGCATGCTGAGGCATGCAAAGAGCACCATCATGTTTGAGACGTGTGAAGAAAGCCTTCTGCTCTGTTTGCTGCTGGTAAAGGCTTCACTAGAGAACTTTTTCTTGTTTTGGCCGCTGTATGTCAGGAGAAGTTGGAGTAATGCGCAAGAGAGAGGAATTTAAAATCTAAAATAAAAAAAAAAAAAAAGGAATTAAAAAGAAAAGAAAACAAAATCCAATCCATTACAAGATGGACAGGTAACTTGATTTGTGTAGAACAAGAACAGGGAAGACCAGAGAACAGAACATGGAAAAGTAGCATCATGGTAGTGTCTGAAATTATCACTGGAGGGTTTAAAAAATAGTATACAAAAGGTTTGGTTTGAATTAAAGAAATATAGGGATTGAGGAACAGACTTGATCACTGGTTGGGCTCCCTCACAGTCTTTTTACACCAAGACTTTTTAGGTTTGCTCCCATTTTAGTGGGACAATGTGACTTTGGTCAGATCACTACATTCCGCTACTTAACAATTTTCCCATATATTCTGTAAATATACAGAAACAAAATTCTCATCCATTTCCACGAAAACAAAAAAGTAACGCACCTAGAAAATTTGTCTGGTCATGGATCTGCCAGGATGGAGCTGACTTCCGAAAACAGGAGCTGATCCATGGATAGTGAGAGTACAGATCAAGGTCCTCCAACTCATTTGGTGTATCTGCAGCAACGAGAAAATAAAGGTTTTGCAGTCTAAGGAGTTTTCTGGATTTAGCCTTAAAGCCTCATTTCCTCACAGAAAATGGTTGAACAAATACAGTTCCTATAAAAACCCCACCCATTTGCAGCAAAGCAAGAACAGGTTCAAGACCACAGGAGTGTAGAGCAGTCACCAAGAGTCAGCACCACTTTAACATTGAACCTGCACCCGACTGTTTCTTGCTCTAAGGACAGGGAAAAAATGAGTGTAAACACAATGAAAGGAGCATTGTTTATGTGCCACCTTCATAGTAGCAACCATGAACTCTGGCTGATTTTGCTTATCATCCATTACGGGAAACAGCTACAGGTCATCTCTGTGATTACCTAACACTCAGGAGAAGCAATAAAGCTCAGCTGGAGGTGTCACACTGCAGCAAAAAGTAAAGGCAGCCCAACTCTCATTTTTGTTTTTCACTACATTACTTCAGTTAACATAGTGCACTGTTAACATTAACTCCTGGCCATATATTGCTTTATAGATAGACAATCAATACTGCAACTGAAATATGATTTTGTTAAAACATCTAGGGGGCTGTATGCATTTAGCTTTCACACTATTTTCAGAAAATGAACATCAATATAAAAATAATGAGCCTCATAAAATAAAGCCTTGTTCATGTGGCTGAGCTGGCTTTTAAGAAAGAGGGCAGAGATTTATACTAAAGGCACCACAAAAGAAACAGCTTAGAACAACATTCAGTGTCTCTATCAGCCCATCGAAGGACATTCAAGGCCAGCTCTGAAACACAGTTTGCCTTTGCTCTCTAGAGCATCCACTGGGATGGCAACACTTGGCAGGAGCAGTTGGAAACACCAGCAAGAAAAAATGGCAGCAGAGCCTTGGACAGGAATAAAAAAATTACCTCTTTTTTGCAGATCATTGTAATAAGTCACGTCTCATTTTTGTAGTCAAGCTGCTTTTGCTTACAAAAAACTCAAGAAGCTCAGGAGAGCCCAGCTTGGACACTACAGGGCCAGCAAAGAGGATAGGGAAGTCTGTGGGGCTGAAAAGTGATGGTAAAGGAGTCCTCCTCCCCCCAAGTGATCGAGATTCTTGGACAGTGGTAAGCACTTTGGTCTTATCATCTGCAATTTTTGTTTGATTTTCCCTAGGACAAAAATAGTGAGGGTAGGGTTGGCTTTGAAATGAGACAAAAAGGAGTATTTCGTCTCTTTGACAGACAAGTGATATAACATGAAACTTCACATGCTGCACCTCAAAAAATAAAGAGTGTGGTCATGAAAGTGTAAGTGCCACATGCACAAGACAGTCTATGCTAAACTCCTTAAGACATGAGCTATACATCAAAGCCAAGAGGAATTAGGACACGTACATTGAAAATGACACCGTCTTCTTCCCATCCTTATAATTGTCAGGATTTCATACTACTACTTTTTTTATACCCTTCTGAAACATTTGCAGTGAATGAAGAGGTGACAGCATTCCAGGAAGTAATGTTGAAAGGGAAACTTGTAAAACAGCTGAATGACAGTAACCTGAATCAAATCAGATGGGGGACAGGTCCCTTTAGGATCAGATCCCTTTTAATTTATCTAAAGCAAGTCTCCTTCCGTTCCCTCAAGCTCTTTTCACAGGATGTCTTCATTCAGAAGTGAAGGTTCCAAAACACTTTCCTGAGACATGGACAATCATCTGTTCATGGCTTTCCCTTTCCATTCAGGGGACATCACAGGTTGGGATGTCCCCAAGGAAAAGATGATCAAATGTTTGGTTCAGTCTGGTTGTGCCATTTCCAAGTTTCACCTCCTCTACAGCTAACCCTGACCAGCAGGAATCTCCACAAGAAGCTCTGCTCCAGATCAGATCTGAAAGGATATCAGCCCTTCAGTGTTTCCCTGAACAGCAAAACTGAGGTTAAACATGGGCACATGCCAAGAATGAGCAGAAGGTACTTCAGATCAGAAGAGCTTGAAGAAAACTGATCATATCTCATACATTGTAGATGTTCACCTGAGCTTGGTTTGTCTTTTTTCTTTTTTTCATGTGGATGGCTGATACGAATTTATGGAAACTTTAATTTGTTTCAAACGCAATAAGACATGCTGAGGTATTTTAAAAAACAATTAATCATCTTGAGTTTTCAATTAAGGATGTGCATAGACTGAACAACTTGCCACCCCAGCAAGACAAGAGGAGATGATTAAAAACCTCCCGTTCTTTTCAGGTGTTGTACAGCACCAGCTGGTTTCTTCTTGCCTCAGGGAAAGTCCTTTCATCTATCACATGTTGTGTTATGGGTGGATTATGTCATATCAAAGCCAATTACCTCATGTTATGGCAGCTCCTGACACAATGCAACAGAAGGTTCTTTGGACGTGCAGCTCGATGCAGGAAGATTCAGATCTCTAACATTTAACAGGCACAGCATTTCCTGCACCATGGGCTGGCTTTGGGTGCCAAAACACCTCCCAGCAGCCCTCTTGCTTGTGTCCTTTGCAGCACACTCACTGCCCAGCCTCTGCATGGGCTCCAAAGCTGCTCTGAATAATCAAACACCACCTCCAAGTCCATTTGGAGGGGAACTGTTAACAGCAAAAGTCCCATTCCAAAATTTTCAATTGGCTGTACGGCTCAGGCACAAGGAGAAGCAGCGATGGGTACAGAGATAAGGATGGAGGGAGGGCAAATGGGAGTAAGCCCAGGAACACAGGCACACACACCTCCTTCAGAAGGCAAGCCAAGCAACAGCCTGGAGCCTGATGAAATCTGGGAGGCTGCTCTGTCTGTTTAATATTTGTTTACATGTTTCCTTGCCTTGTTTCATCTGTCCCAGAAAGGCAAGCTCCCAGGAAAGGAATTTAATCACTATCTTACTTAAGAGCATGTCAGAAAAGAAACTCCTGAGAGGATGACAAGGTTTCTATCCTTTCCTGCTGTGAGAACAAGGAATGGATTCTCTCTAATCCTCATTCCCGCAATGTGTTCTCCACCAGGTGCACAGGGAATTGTGAATGTGAATCTCAGCCTCTTTCTCCTTCCATAGGTCTGCCAGCTCAAAAATTACCTTTTTTTTCCAGTCTGAAATCAGACACTCTTCATGTCCTTTCCCCACACAAAAAGCTGTTCACTAAGCAGGACTGCACAGACCTCAGCCGGGTTCCAGTAGGATATGACTAAACACATATCTTCCATTTTCCCCCTTCAGCTCGGAGAGCTGGGCCCAGGGTGCAAGTCCCTGTCTCCTTCCTGGCTGAGAGGAGTCACTAGATCCTGGCCAGCCAATCTGCTTATAGATTTGAGCATCACCTGAGTTTGTAGGACATGGGTGATCTTCATGCAAAGACCCAAGGGATCAGCTCTTGGCTCAGGTGAGTTTGCAATGGTAGCAGAGTAACACTCAAGGCAGGAGTGTGTTATGAAAAGGCATGCACCATTCTGGGGTAATCACAGGGTACTTCATCTCTCACCCCTTTGGTATTTTCTTACAATTTATATATCTTTTCTGAAAAGATCCTTCTGTTTTGGTCCAGAACCAGAGATGACATATTCACTCCTCATTGCCCACACCAATTCCCATAAAGTAACTCTTATTTCCTTAAAAGTTACTAAAAAATTTCTTAAGGTTGCTCTGCCATTGTAGGGAGCTGAGGAAAGAGCCCAGAGATAGGAATATGTCATAATTTGCCCTGCAGGTTCTCCCTCCCAAGCCAGCAACCTTTGCCATGCCTTACACACCCTACACATTTTATGAATTCCCTGGGGCTGGAGATGTGTCTCCAGTTATTTGTGCAGTATATAGCCCAACATGGTCCAATTGTTTCTGATTTATTCTGCAACATAAATATTAAGTAGTAATGTTATGACCTTTAGTTGATAACAACACCAGGATGATGAGGATTTGGGCACAGGATGAGCAATGTGTCCTGGGAGATTTTCATTATGCCCTTGATATTTAAATCACTCTACAAATGGCCAGCTGAAGAAATCTGATCATTTTGAAGATCTGGACCCTTACCAAAGGAACTGAGTCTCCTTCCTCTATCACACATACCTTATACACTCATGTCCTGTTCTGGCTGTTTTACAGCCACCACTGGCACAGCTCCTGGGAGGGAACTTAAGCCCCACAGCAAAGACTCAGCTGTGCTATCAAAGCCATCCTCTAAGTCAGTGCTGCTGGGTAAAATCTCACCAGGCAGAAGCTGGGTTGTGCTGAGAACAGTAGAGACAGGAGAATAATTGTCCATCTTGGTTTGTGGGTGGTGTTACCGTGCAAAGGTTAATAACAAAGCTCCTCCCCACAAGTAGAACAAAGACACATAAAGGTTCTGAAGTGCCTCGAGGTGTATCTTAGGTCCAATATATGATGCAAGGCAGATTTATGCAGATTGTCAAGAACAATCCCTGGGAGAACAGTGCAGTGAGTTTAGCATGAGACTGTGCCTGAATTAATTAGCTGAGACAGAGGTAATGACTTTCTCTTTCTGCACATACCTGATTCCCATTGCTGTCTACACAGGGATGTGAAGAAATAGTCTGAGTACAGAGATTCACAAGATTTACCCCATAAATCACATCTTCCATGGCATACATTGGTTTATTGAAGTTTTGGTATTTTTGGCCATCAGGATGCCAAAATGGGTGACTTTAGGGGAAAAGATGAACTGGAGGTGAAGCATACGAGAGGCACATATTGGCAGGTCTGGGGATAATGGTGAGAATACAGCAAGCTCAGAAGATTTACAGATTTGGCCTGATATCCCAAACTCATCTGACCTTGCTAATCTTCTGCATTTCCACTATCACTTATGATAAAGGGGACCATGAATTAGATGGAATAGTTTTACACACCTTTCAGTAGCAAAAGGTTCTGTAATTTACGGAGTCTTTTCCTTCTAGTGGAACAGTAAGTGGCAAAACTATGGGGCCTTGACAGGTTCCATATAACATTAAAGCAAACAGTGAGATAATAGAAATCACATTTAACTGCCAATGAAGAAGAGGAAAGCCCAGCAGTTCTTATCTCAGCTTTATTGGTCCCTGTGCAATGCTGTTAGCTTTTACTGTTGTTGATACACCCAATGTCCATTCTCATAATTTGTGCTGCATCACCCAAATGAGAACGTGAGAGGAATTTAGGAGCACCCGAGGCACAGGAATTAAAGCAGATGGAGAGAGAGCACCACTGCATGCAAGCTCTTGCTGTGCTTTAGAGCTGGAGAAAAATCTATTGATGTGCTTACCTGGAAGGCAGAGTCCCTTGATCCTGACTTTGTGTACAAATCTGATCCACACATGTGTTCTACCTTCAGTGAACAACAAAACTCTATTCCAATTTTCATTAAAAACCTTCAAATACTCACCTATACTCTGCATTCCAGGCCTGTCAAAATCACAGGGTTATATCCCAATGCCCTTTTTAGGTGAGATATCTCTAAAGTCCTGCCTTCAGCTTGTGAGAGGACAAACATAAAAAATCCTCTGGTGAGCACTGACTGAGCCACCTCAGAGCCAGAAGCCAAAGCTGGACCATCAGGAGTGTGTGAAATAGTCCTGCTGAGAAATGGGGTTTGTTAGATGGGGCACAGCACCTCTCTAACATGCCCTTGGATGCCAGTCAGACCCCAGAGGTGCTCCAATTATTAAATCAAGCTGCACACACCAGGTCACGCTGTTCTGGTCAAAGGGAAAACTGAACCATGTAAATGGGACAGGCAGAAAGAAAGGAGCAAATATATCTGCAATGGCAAGATGGTAGAACCCTCTGTTCCTGAAGGGCCACAAGTAACACGGGGGCAACTGAATTAACTCTGAGTCCTCACATAACAAAACCAATGAAACCCACCACATCAGCAGGATGAGCAGGATATTTAGAATAAAGACAATCCTGCCATCTGACACAGGGCTAACACATCTCCACGAGGTCCTTTTTAACCTCTGCAGCAATGGGCATAGTTCAAACAGCAATCTTGCAATGGTCTCCTGAGGAGTCACAGACCATTTTCTCATTTCCATTTAGATGCCAATGCAGAAAAGCATCTATGAACTTCATAATCTTGATCATCTTCAGCCCAGGGAGCCAGAGACAATTGTGTCCATTCAGGCAAGAGGAACACTTGAAATACCAACATGGGAAAAGCACTTAACTCTTTAAATTCCCAGACAATGCCCAGTGGCAGCTGTCATGTTTTACGCTCTGTTTTTAGAAATGATGGGTTGAAAAGTACTTCTTTACTGTAGGAACAACTGGAAGTGCTGAAGCACTGAAACAAGAAACCTTTATTTTCATGCATATGGGACATGGAAGAAAAACAAATAGTGTTCCTTTGACAGTCATTACAAGAAGCTCAAATAACCTCCCATGGTATGGAAGTTTTTCTATAACCCCACCTCTCCCCAGATGCCCAACTGTGTTGTGAGGTGGGAACAGCTTTAATGCTTACAGAAAATTCATGTGAAAGCACCCCATGTTTTGTATTCTGTGCTGTGGATCATTTACAGCATGGCACATCAGCCATTACTAACAAAGTGACTGAAGTTTCTGGAAATGTAATTAACTCCATACTTGGGATCCAGAGGATTCTGACTTACCAGGAACCCTTCCAAGCACAGCCCCCAGTTAAACAGTTCCACTCTTTTACATACAAATGAGAAGAACTAAGGCAACTGTATGGCCATCGCTGGGAGTGAAGCCTGGGTCCAGGATTAGAATCCCAGCCGTGCTCCTTCACCACGGGATCCCTCTCTCTGCCTGGCTCTCCTTTACTCACAGATGCTACAACACCCAACTGGTTCTGCTGGACTGTGAGACTCGATGTCCCACAACAGCATTTGGCTCGAGGATTCAGTTTTGTGGATTAGCAAAGAGCTGAGTGTGGGTGACCATACACATAAACCAGTACAGACCTGAAGTGTCATCCTTGGATATTTTTCCAGACACAGTTGTCAGACAAACTGTTAGAAGCCTAAAGAGTCAATTTGGACAGCACCTACATGCACATTTTTGGTATCTAATAAAAGGTCTGGCTTGAAAAGGGAGCTGTGCTGTCTCAGCTTTCGTTAGTGTTCAAGGTTTTGAAAAACTTGAATGGCTGATTTCTGTCTCCAGGTTTACACTCCTGGGTGCTTGGTTTCAGAAGTGTCTGTAGAGTTGGGTTCACCAACCTAAGGCACTTTTATAATATCTCAGCACCTCTTTGCCCTGCCCCTACACCTGTGGCACCGTGCAACTCATCATCTAACACTGTGCCAAGGCATTTTGAACAGCCACCTCCAGGTTAGCAGGAGTGTACCAGCTCTGTATTGATCACTTGTCAAATATCATGCACATGTATCTGCAGCTGGTTAAGAAGCATTTCCTCTACAAGTCAATATTTATTCATTAACAACCTTTTAGCTGGTTAATTGAAAGTGACAGGATGCATTTTGCCTAACAGATTGCATTTTACTGAGTAATTTCTAATTTACAGTAAATATGATTGAAAATAAAACTTCATTTCTGGTATCAGTTTAAAAATGGTTTGTGCTTCCAACAATTGTACCACAGGGAATGGTTTGGATTTATTTGTGTGTGTGTGTACACGTTTCTTGAATTGCAGCAACTTAGTTGAGTTTTTCTCTTAATTTTGGATATGAGAGCAAAGGGATCTTGTGGTGAAAGTGACAGCAAATTGTGTTAAAGAGTGATTAATCTGTTATTTCACCTTCTGGCCCTTTTTTAAGCAGGATTAGATACTTTCTTTTTCCCTCTTCCTCCCTGTGGCATCTCTTATCCATTAAAAAACCTAAGCACCTAGGGGTTAATATGCTCCAGATAATAGTACAACAGAGATTTAAAAAACAAAACTCAGATGCAGTGAACTCTGAACACTGCTTGTATTGTGGAAACACTTATAAATAGGCACAGAAAGGAATAGTTGCTGCAAAGAGTTTTTATTCCCTCAGTAACAAAGGCTTGTGGCTTGTTATCGCGCTGAGCTCCTGCCTTCCCCTCGGCTCCTCTCACTCTGGCAGGTGAAGAGCACGAACCCTTTTGCTTGAAGTGTGTACTACAGAGCAGGAGAGAGACTGAAGCCTCCCAGGCTGTATTCCCAGCTCAGCCAGACTCTTGTAGGGTGTGGGAGCTGCTCTGAAGGCTGACTCTGTTAGGGTATCCCCATGAACTCCATTTTATTGTCCTCCAACTAGGTTATGGCAAATGTGCTCCATTTCCAAATAAATGGAAAAGGAAGGATCTCCTCTCCAAGCTGCCACCCACCTTGCAAACTCATCCTCAGTTTTGGATGTCCTGTGGTTCATATATTGACAAACTAGGCCAGGTT
Source organism: Daphoenositta chrysoptera (assembly GCA_013397915.1). Classification (NCBI taxonomy): domain Eukaryota; kingdom Metazoa; phylum Chordata; class Aves; order Passeriformes; genus Daphoenositta; species Daphoenositta chrysoptera. Next base: position 1,166,953 of record VZRO01002985.1, read on the forward strand.
GGGTGGGGCTCTGAGCAACCTGGTCTGGTGGAAGGTGTCCCTGCCTATGGCAGCAGGGTTGGAACGAGATGGTCTTTAAGGTCCTTTCCCACCCAAACCATTCTATGATTCTATGAACAAGAAATTGTCCAGAGCTTGAGCTCAGGGAACAAATCTGCTGAGAGGGTTGGCACCAGCCAAGAGGCAGCTCACCCTTCTCATGGGGGCAGGAGAGTTCCATGGCCCACCTGACCTGAAGGAACAGGGCAGGGAGCAGCCCATCTACCCTAATTTAAGTATCCAAACGTCCAACTGAGACATATTCACCCTTGGCCTCATTTACAGCCAACAATGAGACAGGAAGTGATCTCATCCTAAAATAAGTATCTAAGAGAGGTCAGAAAAACCATCCTCTAGAAAGGGTCGTTTTTCTCCACCGAGAAAACGTGAAAGAATCCTGGAGTGATTTTTCCAGTGAATATATAAAACACCCACCGTTGCCAACTTTAAACTTCAGCACCGCTACACTTTGCCATCAAAAGCGTATCTAGACCAGGTGAAATGACTCCTCCTTTTAATTGGTCGATTATCTCACAGAAGTCCTTTGAACCTGAGCCTAAATCCACCAGGCAGCTCCCGTGCGATGCTGAGCTGCAGAGGCAGCAGCTGCCCCCAGCTGAGGGAGGGGGCAGCTGAAGCTCTGATGACAGGTAGTCAGCAGAGCAGCACAATAAAAATGACATTTTTTTAATGGAGATATTCCTCAGAGTCAGAGCCACGCTTTTTGATCTCCGTAGGAATGGATAATGAACTATGAAGATAATACATGCGCAACATTTAAGCACCAGGCAGAATTTGTATGCAATTTAATTAATCACTTTGTGGGGTGGGAGGGAAGATGTAATATAATTGCAACAGCCTTACATTTCAGCAGAGATTGATTAAAAATCACTTTTTTACACTCTACTTATGTCAAGACAGCAAGCATGGGTGTACCAGGGAAGTAGAGGGAGGTTGTCTATTACAGGACACCTTATCACCTCTTTTCTGTCCAGGTTTCTACAAGTTCCCCTTCTTCCAAATGAAGAAGGTCGTGCTAACAAATCCTGGGAGCATTTAACCCTTTCACATCCCATTCACATGTCCACTAATATCAGGAGTGTACCATAACAAATACTTTCCATGTATGAGTCCTAAAACAGGGTAAAATTTTTCAAACCAAGTTTCTTCTTTCTATATCCAGGTCCTACTAATTTTCATCATAAATCCCGCTGGTTTTTACAGTGGATTTTTCAATAAGTGAATTATAAAAGCCAAGATATTTTTTCTCTTTCTTTATTTCTTTCTATGTTCGATTTCCTTAGTGATTTTGTTTAAGAGAATCATACAATATCTTGAGTTCAAAGGGATCCATAAGAATCATCGACTTCAGCTTCCCACTCCTCACAGGACTACCTAAAACTAAACCATATAACTAAGAGTGCTGTCCAGATGCTCCTTGAAGTAAGACAGGCAATGATTTCATTAGTTGTGAATCAAAACAAAAAGATCTTGTTGTCATTTAGTCCAAAGCATCTTTTTTTTCTACTTGTCACTCACTCACAGCAGCATAAAAGAAAAATCAACTCTCTGGGTGCCACACACGTGCAGCCACAATTCCAGTTTCCTACAGCAGAGCTGATATGTTGCCCTTCACCTGAGAGCCAAGCATCCACTAGGATGTTGCTATAAATGGATGGAGGAAAGAGTTAAATACTCCTCCCTTGGTATTTCAGGGTCTTGCAGAGGAAGAAGACGATGAAGACCTGGCACTCCAAACTTTCTGCACAGCTCCCTCAGGACCCTTGACAAAGGGTAGGAATTCACCAGTGTTGTTTACCCACACTTTTTTTGTGACCATTTCTATGGCTGACTGTCCAGTTATTTGCTCTTCCACAGACACCCAGAATATACCTTCTGCCACTTCACCAGCTCTACCCATGCTAAAATTCATACCCAGAGCTGTCCTGCCAGGCAGCGAGGGATATATGTCAGCTTTTGGGGTTGAAAATGGGTGCCTTGGGATTGTTTCTATCGTGTGAATCCTTCAGGTGGTCAAGGAAATGCTTCCCCCATCCTGGACATCCAACCCTCTCAATTCACCTTAGCTTATGATCCTACCTAATATACCACTGAGACAGTAACAGGGATAAATATGTCAGCCCTTTAACCAATTTATCAGCAGCTTTCCATGGCTTTTGCTTCGATAATGAGAGGCTCTATTTCAACATTTTGCTTCCTGGATATCTCCCATGAAATCCTGGTAATGCTAACAGCACAAGGCCCCACGTGGACCAATAACCTCATTCAAGGACACTGGTAGCTTGAATAGCTCATCCAGTATCCTTTACGGATTGGGAGACCAGAAATGCCATCCGTCCAGTGTGACATTACAGAGAGGGGAGCAGTATGCTAAAACAGCACGTTGGGCTCAGTGGAGAGCAGTATTTCTGCCAAGAACCACAGCTCAGCCTGGAGACAGACCGCTTTTGTTTTAAATCTCTCTGGCTACACTTCCGTCGGAATGATGCAATCCTCGAAGCAAATTAGTGTACACAGGAATCTCCATTGCACTGGAGTATGTCATTAGAAATAACTGGTTTTAATGATGTTTTTTCAGGGCTATGACAGAGTCAGCGAGTCATCTGAATACAAGATGTTGCTCCTCTGCAGTAGCTCAGGCTGTGCCAGAAATCCAGACCCTGTGACTAGTCTTTGAGTCTTTGTTGTTCTTTAAATGTCCTCAGTATGGACAGGGGAAAAGAAAGGGGGTGAGCTGGGAAAGGCTGTTCTGATTGCAGACCAACTTGAGCTGAAGGTTAATATTATTTTTGCCCTGCTTATATTGGTCCCATTGCAGAAAAAAAAAAGATATAGCTTCACTGCCATTAAAGAGGTTTGAAGAAGAGAGAGGGTTTTTTCCTTGGAAATCTCTACATCTCCTCTCTCCCAGTCCTACAGAAAAGACTAATGATAAACCACTGTTCAGGGCACTGGCTTGGAAGAGGGGAGAGCAGATGTTAGTTGTCACTGTCACAGATATCCTGGGTGATCCTTGGCAAGTCATTTAGGCTCGTTCTTTAAGATTCATTTCAACAGAAGGACGTGCCTGGAGACCTGAGCTTCAGCTCTTGTCTCAGCTGGTCATCTCCAAATGCCTTCTAATTTTTCAGCTGGCTGCAAAGAAGCTACATCACAGTGCAAAAAGAAGTGGTGTGGTGGTCCTCCACAGGAATCTCAGCAGTCAGGTCAGAAGCAACCCCAGTGAGAATGCTCATAGCTCACACAGACTTTGAAAGAATCAGCATAAGGAAAAACAGTAGACATGTAAGTTGTCAGCTCGTGAGAGGTGGTAATTCACTCTGGTTTGTGTCTCACAGACCCTCTCCAGAGTTTCCTTAAACAAGACAAACTGCTTCCCCTGCAAGCAGACAAAAAGGCTGGTTTTCCTCCTGACATTGATTAGTCTCTCTAGAGCTAGGAGAGGCATCATCATATCCAGAGGAAATTAGAGGGAGGTGGGAATGTGTTGTCAACAGAGCTGTAAGAAATTAGGAAAAACTGCCTGGGGAAACAAGCTGACTTGTATTTCTTCTTTGAAAGGTCATCAAGATTAGGAGTCTTGGGAAAGCTTCACTAAAGTCAGTAGAAAAAAATTACAAGTGGGGAAATTAATTTGGGAAGCAAGAAATTAAACACTCACAAAGAAGAAAACCTTGAAGCTGGTCAAAAAGGCTCCAAGAGAGAGATGCTGATACCATTAACCCAGCTGCAAGGGTGTGAGAATTCAGGGGCAGGGAAAGTCTCAATTTTGTGGAATAAAGATGTGGAATAACATCTCTGTTGTGTGGCATGGCTAAACAAGATTGCTTGGAAGCAGAGCTACAGCAAGATGGTCAAGGCAAAAGCCATACCAAGTGCAGCTCACTGATGAGCAGAGTGAAAGCCCCATGCTCAGGCTGGGTAAAATATAAACATTTAACTTGAGAAACAAATATCTGCACTGAATGATGAGGCAGGGTGTTGTCAGACAGACCAAAGAAATGCTGACTGACTTGCCCTGCTTCATCAGACTACTGAAAAGCCAGAGGTTAGGATACTGGGCTTGTGACACCTCTGTACAGGGTCTTGAATGTAACCCTTGCACTTCCAAGCCAAGTGTTTTACATGTATGATTTCTTAGTTGGTAGGAGTCAGTATCCACACATCCCTTTCCTATTTTCTATCATCCTTGCCTTAAGAAACTCACCCTTCAAATGTCTGACTGAAGTATGTTTGTTTCTGGAAAGAACTTGCTGTTGAAAGATGGATGTTTCCTGAGTCTTAATTTCTTTGGAAGATTCCCACTAAGATCAAATCGTAACAGAAGTGGAGAAGAAACTGCACTTTCAAAGCTCAGACCCACTGTGTGCTTTCAAAGAGAACCCTGGAAGATGGAACTTTCTCCTGGGTTTTCACTGGACAAATTGATCCAGGACAGAAACCTTGGACCAATGCACCACTGCATGTTCCCAAGGGTCCATTTCAGCTGGATTTCAGCTTTGCTTCCTAAACCTACAGCAGCTCCATTGCCCTGTGGGCAGCTTAGAGCAGCAAAAACAGCTTTGGCTGTTCCTGACCATTTTCTTAGGAGATTATCAGGTATAAACAGACCATACCTACTAGGAAATACCAAAGAGGCCCCTTCTCCCCAAGAAGAGCAGAAGAAGACTTTCTGCTCATCCCAGGGCAGTTCCAGGTTGGTACAGGGTGACTGACACCACTGGAGCAGGATCATACCAGCCTGTGAGCCACAACCATGTGATGCTCTAAGAAAAGGCACAGGTCAGACGTCTCCCCTCTTTTCATCTTTCTGATTTCTAGCACTACCTAAAAAAGAATTTGACACCAAAGAGGTGTGAGACAGCATGTCAGAGGAGAGTTTGATTTAGGACAATTTGGGGCAGATTTCTGCATATTCAGAAAAAAAAAGAGAGAAATTTAAAAAAAATTAAAAATTAAAAAAAAAAGGTTGAACGTGGTCTGTTAAAGTTTGTAGGTAGCTTTGTTCTGGCAGGGACTGTAAATCAGCCAGCACCCATGTGCAGCATGTGGAAAGCTCTGGCATCTCAACACCCTCTGCACCACTCAGCAGGATCAAAGAGCCATGTGCTCTGTCACCTTCCATTTCCAGATCCACCTACCCAGAAATGAATGGGGCAAGCCTGGCAGGATAAACGAGAGGTCTCAACGTGTACAACAGACTCGATGCCTTCTCATGAAGAGATGCCAACTCTCTTCTTGGGCAACTCGAATTACCTTCTCAAATGCTTTTTGCACATCATTGTCACCCATAAGCACGGAAAATGATGCCTGTGAGCATGCACAGTTGCGAGCAGGCACTAAAAGACTCTCCCTCCAGAGCTCAGGTATTGCAACATTTCTTTGGCCTGACTCCTACCTGCCCTGCACTCTCTGGCCAGCTCTTGCCTCCGTGTACGTGCAGAAAAGTTGCCAGGCAGCTCCTCTACCAGCACAGCACCTTCAGCTCTGATCCAGGGCATGTACAAGGGACAGGAAACTGCACTTTCTGTTCTTCAGTGCCAGAGAAACCCCTGCATAAGAGCTGGGTGGCATGGTTACGTGCCAGTTCCTCCTCGCAAGGCTGCTGTGTGCTACAGAGCGATTAGGAAGACAAAAGTACAGGTACCTTTGTTTCCAAAAGGGAACAAACAAGCAAAACTGTTTGCAAAAGCTACTTTTGTCATCAAAGAGGAACATAATTAACATCCCTTTTATGTGGCACTAAATATGGAGAGTAAATGAGCACCTTCTGATCTCCAGACTTCTGTGTTTATTTCTCTATTTTGCTATTGCTGGGGGACAAAAGTTGCTTTTCCCAACAAGCAGGGCCTCTCACAATAGCAGGTAATTAGTCAAGGGGCCCGAAGGGATCGAATCTTGTCAAGGGAAACTCATTTATACAGTCAGGTGATTAAGGCACATGATTGTGGCTGAACGCTGCAGTGGCCTATTGAGATACAACTGCACGGCTGTCACATGCAATCGGTGGCATTGGGAAATCACTATTTTCACACAGGCATCCCCCTTCCCCTGCAAGAAACCAGAAAGTGCAGCAAATCAGTCTGTGGGGGTTGTGTGTCATTTTTAGGGTGGGATTGGAAGACTGGCCCTTGCCTGCTGCTGGGAGCGGTGTTGCATGGTCTGACTGGGAAGAGGGAAGCATTTGGCAGTGATGCTCCCTGTGATGGCTCTCAGAGTAATCACCATAATGTGTCTCACTTTGAGAGACCTTTTCCTGGGAAGATTGAGGGTCTGTTTATAAATATTACTTATAAATAAGCCATGCTACCCCATGTGAGCTGCCCACAAGCTATAATTAGGGCCGTGATGAATCCACATTGTTATGGACGCGCCTGACACCAAATATCAGGCCTTAAATTTCCATGAGTGCCAAATGCAAACATGGCAGAGCAGACACCCTATCCCATTTGTTGAAAATAAATGTCTTATTTACGTTGCCCTGGTTGTAATCTCTATCCCCAAGCTGCTATTATTAACTACCACGAGTTTTCTCGCTGAGCTGCATTGGAGAGCCAAGCAGGAGACAAAGATCTTGAGGGAGGCAGGAATGTCACGGGAGAGGCAGGATTAGGAGCACGCTTTACTCAGAGAATTATTTTCAAAGGCTGTGGATGTTTAGGCCTTTATTATCTCCCTCAGGGCAGCACGGTTTCTCTCTGCCTCCAGACACCGAGGTGTGGCCAGCTGCTTTTGCAGCTTTAATTCCCCGTTCACAGAAAGCCTGGGCAGTTTTTATATGATCAGAGACAAAGTTCTGCACGTTATATCGTGACTGATATAACTCTGTTCCCCCCATGCTGTCCATCTCCACCACCTCTGAGCCCACCCTCCATCCACGTTGTCCCAGCACCGGTCTGGTTTCAATGCAGTCCTGCACATCAGCTTTGTTCCAGAGGGTCTGGCAGGGGAAAAGAGTGGACCCAAAATCCCATCCATGCAGGCTGGACAAAGGAAATCCAGGTTCATGTCACCCTAAGAACCATGGAGGTGTTGAACTTAAGCCACCTACCAGTGGTGAAATGGACTGAAGAGACAGGAGTGCTGTCACAGCTTGTACTGCCCATGGGTCTGAGCATCGTCTCACAATGCAGACACCAGCCCTGAGCTTTGCCCTGGGGCACAAGTGAAGGTAATTTTGAGCATTTCCTAAAAGCCACCTGGGGCTTTTACCTGCTGACATTGGGAGCTGAAACTGCAGCATCAAATGAGAAGTGAGAAATCATGCTGAAGGCACCTTCCCACCGTGTGCCAAAGAGACTTTCCTCCGGGGTAATTTAAAACTCAAGGCTTATTATTCTTTGCTTTGGGAACCATCCCAATTAACACAGTCTCTCTGAACACAAGCTATGAGCTTAAATCTTTTCCATCAGGGGGAATGGCATTAGTTCTTCCTTGCAAACACTGGTCCCAGGGAAGCACTCCTGGCAAGGAGAGAGTACTGCTAAGTAAAGTCGTAAAGATGGAGAAATCCAGGGTTTGAACTCACCTTCGCCCCTGTGTCTGCAAAACCTCTAACTGCATGCATAAGCACCTTGTTTGTGCAGGCAAATATGGGCTTAACATGCACAGCCAGGCACAATGAAGTAATTTTACAGTCAGTACGTACGTTCCAACCTCTGAAAATCTGTCCTCAAACATCCTTTAGATTCCGGAGTGCATCTGTCCAGGAGTCAAAGCAACTTCTGTATTTGCACTTGTCATGAAATGCCTCCTCAGCAGAAATGATGCAGAACCATTTTTTGTCTTTCCCTTTCTATTTGGCTGGATCTGGTAAAGCTTAGAGCTGCAAATGATGGCCACCCAGCATCTCTGAGCAGCCCTCCAGCATCAGGATGAAATGCTGCTCTAACACCATGCACACAGATGACAGATGAGTAGCTTTGAGAAGCTGACTTAAAACCTGCCTCACCAGCCTGGGGCTCTGTCTGCTGCTGGAGGCATGCAGATATTCCAGTGGGACGTGCAGAAATGTAGGGTATCACCGGCCTGGGGTTGGCAGGTCAGGCTGAGGGCATGGGGAAAGCTTTCTCCACAGTTTGCTTTAAAAACCCCTTGTTATGCACAACCCCTCTGTAGCTGTCAGAAGTCCCCAGAGGCCATGAGAGGCCAGGGCAGCAGGTGAATGTTTAGGTTAAACCTATATGGCATGTTTTCATAAAGTCTGTACTTCTGCCTGTTCTCCCCTTTCTTTCCCATGAGCTTCCTCCTGCTCCCATCATCCTCCATCCTACTGCACTCGCTGGAGAGGTTCAAGAGACTATAGGATGTACTTCCTCCTCTCACCTCCTCCCTTCCCAGCTTCCTCAAAGAGTCACAGACAAAGAACCCCAAATACAGCTTGAGCTGCCCTTGAAGTAACACTGCTGAGCCAAAAGCAGCAGCCTCATGGTGGAGGCTGCCAGGCCACCAAAACCCAACCCAGGGGAGCAGTGGTTCAGGTCGTGGTTGCTGTAGTGCACCCTCACTGACTTCTGTGCAAGTCTTCAGCTTCTGTCCATGGTCTTCAACGTAAAGGTCACACAATATATGTATATTCTCCCATGCTCAAAAAGAAGGAAGAGACAGCAGATCTCATATTGATGACCAGTTATTGACCCTGAGACACTGACATCATCAGAGCATGTTATTCAGGATATTTGAGCTCCAGATAACTAGCAAAAGGGATGGTAATAGTCCATTCTGAATTGATACAGTCTGTCCAGTCAATGCCAGCTTACAGCCAAATTCAATAAAGCTGCTTTCTTCAGCATGACTAAAGCTTACATCAGGCAAGGTACTAAACACTGAGAAGTAAAACACCCAGGATAAAAAGGGGAGATAAATTTGACTGGCCTGAATTGTTACTTTGAGACACTGGGTATGATGCTCTGGATCAGGCATGGCTTCAGATCCCAGCTGGAGACCACAGTCAGCCAAGGGGACAGAGTCAGGCAGCCCAGGGATGTCCTCACCCCACTGAAGTCAGTGCCACATGTACCATTAACTCTGGCAGAGGCAGAATTTCACCCTTCTCCTGATGGTTGCACAAATTACTTACAACCAGCATTGGAAACCCGTTCATGTAGATTTATTTTCTCAACTGCCGGAGTCAGAGCAATCCAGGCTGAAGCATCTAGAGATGTTTTGATCTCCAGAAAGTGCAAAACATCTCTCCTGCTACAAGGCCTTTAGCAAACCATCCTAAAATTAACACCACCCTGAAATTACTAGCCGCCCTGGACCGCATTTTCCGTAACCCTCCTCAGACCAACAACCCAATTTGCAGCAAAGGGCCCGACTCTAGAGGAAACCAGCACATTTTTCTCCTTCCCCCAAGGATCGCGCAGTCCGTGCTCAAACTGCGGCTGGTGGGAGTTTTCGCGTTTAAAAATACCCGTCCCCATCCTCTCTCGCTCGCGCAGGCAGGGCTCGCGCGTGATGATCATTCCTTAGAGCTCCAGGCTGGGCGGCGAGCGCTGCTCCCGGCGGGTTCTGGCAGGAGGGCTGGTGGCGGAGGAGGCGAGCGCGTACCCACGCCGCCCTCGGAGGTGTCTGCAGAGCTCTGCCTGCCGGGTGGGCTTCCTCTCCCTCCTGGGCTCCCGCTCCGTGGAGCAGCAGCAAGAGGAACCCTCGCTCGGGTCCTGTGGTTGTCCCCGTGTTCTCCCTCCTGGTTATCATCTTGTTTGCTCGTGTTATTCTGCCTCTGAGTTAATGATGAGCCCTGACGTGGTTAAACACTGGCTCAGACAGCGGTACTGACTACGGTGATGTATTTTTATTATTTCTTTTGTACAGAGCTTCATTTACAGTGCTTCATATTATACCGGGAATCGGTTTTAAACACACTCCAGGGTCTCTTCTTCCTATTCAGTGCATCCTATTAATGCACCATGAAAGAGATTCTCACATGCACACACTTGATGTGGTTGCTATTTTTTTCCCTTTCTTCCCCTTACCAATCTGCATCTCTCCATCCTGCCGGGGGATTAGGGCCATTGTTGCTATTTAAAACAGCTTCGCTTTGGTCTGTGCTCTGAAGGCTGGATGCTGGCCTGTCACTTTCCCACCTGCTTGGATGGTCTCTGCTTGGGCCTGAAATCCCTCATTATGTCCTTCACTTCAATGACATGGATCTGCCGTGGAATCAGGGCTACAAATAATAGGCATCCCGTGTGGTCCTGCCTCTGTAAGTACTAAATCAGTGCAGCTTTTGAACTGATCCAGTTGGCCCACTGAAATTGAGAAATCAAGACTTTATCTCCACCAATGTACAGAGCGTGGGCTTGGTTTCCCCTCTAACTTACAGCATCAATCCTGAACCACACATGTACAAACAGATGCAACTCCATGGTTTGAGCCACATCTCTTCCAGCTGCGCTCACCCTGCTGCAAGATCTGGGATGGGAATTCGGGGGTTGAGAGTTAAGAAAACAGCAATCAAGGGAAAAAATCCATATGATATCTATATATCATATAGATATAAGATATGGGGAGGAAAACAGCTTCTGTGCAAGTTCAGCAAGTCTAAACCCCACCAGCTGTGACTCCTCTCACATTCAGCTCCCTCCAGCCTGTGCACAGAGGAGATGCAAATAGGGGCTGCCTCATCTTTATGCCACCTGAATATTAAGATGACAAGGCAATCTCTGCTTGCGACACTAAAGCATCTCTCCATCCTTTTAGTGTTGTTGGAGCAGTTTAGGAGACAGATCTGGGTGCTTGGGTCCAGCCCATTATGTTCAATGGAGCTGCATCCATTTGTAGCCGTGCTACATTTGACTCTTGTAAAACACATAGACACAGGGAATAAATGAGTTTATATAGGTCTTGGAGTTATACACAAATGCACAATGATCTCAGATCCATCTGCTCCCCAAGGCCTGAAAGTGAAATCTGCTTCCAATCTTATGTTTTATGCTTATTGCTGTCATGCTGTTTATACCCCTGAATGCTGCACATTCTCGTTTTGTTTAACATAAACAACAACTATGCACCGTCTGCTGAAACTTTGTCAACTGCCTCTTCCTTCTGTCTGGATAATGAAAAGACACAATCTAACAAATGCATCTTATTCTAACTGTTTGCTTCCAGACACAATACATCAGCCCTGAAGGTAAAAAGCAGGGGGAGAAAATTAGATGGATTTGGTTTCAGTAGATCTAATTCAGCTAAGCTTCATGGAAGTCAGTAAAGTAACACCAAGCAAGCATGAACCAACAACCTAAACCAGTGCTGTATCTTTTTAAATCCCATCCCTGAGCTTGCCAGTATGCCAAGAAGAGAGGTTCACTCCGAGGTTTATACCTCGTGCAGACTTTGGATTCACTGGGAAAATGTTCACTTTTGAGAAGCTAAAGCAAGAGCTACGTGTGGGGCAACCTTCCCACATCTGCAGTGTTAGACTTTACCCTGATAAATCCCATTGTCCGATGCAGAAATATAGGATACTGTGAACCTTTTGCTATGGGATGTTTGAAGATTTGAATGCATGTGGCTTTTCTGCCCCATGGTACATCCAGTCAACACATCTGCAGTGGCCAGCACCTCTGGGGAAGCTGAAGTTAGTGTTTTTCAGAGTCTCTCTTACATCCAAATGTGCCATGAGCTACCCTAAGCATTTTGCTCTGCCTAATCAGACTTAGCTGTGGTAATTCCTCTCTTAAAGTTAATTTTCTTCTAAATAAATGCTCTTACAACCACAGCCAAGATTTGAGAAATTATATGGAGAAAAAAAACCTTGTCTGATCGTCATTTTCTCTTGGCCATCTGAACTGCAAGAATGTCAGTCCCATCCAAATAAAATGGCATTGCTGTTCCCTCAACAAAATGACATCCAGTTCCTCAGCTGAGGTGGCAGAACTTTTTCATGAAGAGTAACAGCACATACAGAGAACAAGAAAAGAGAGAAAGGAGAAGAGACACTGACAAACTGATTTTAAACTCACAATGTGAGCTACAGTTATAAAACATATGTATCATCTTAGCTTCTGTCATGCTAACTCTGCCAAATTCAGGGGGAAAAAAAAATCTACTAAAAAGATCAGCAAAGCCCCATCCAAAAATATAAAGCCTGAAAACTTTTGATTTGGCATTTTTTTCCCTTTTCATAACTCACTTAGCTGTGTAGCTGCAACAAACCTAGTTGCCTAAAATGATTTCCACCCTGCATTTCCACAGCTTTTAATGGTTGAAATTGCAAAAGGACACGGATTATATGCAGGTCCCTTCCCTTATTTACCCATGTCTTCTCTCCTGCAGGACTTTCTCTGAAGTTGCCCTCTGCTGTCAACAACCATCCCTTAGGTCTCAGTTTCCCCCTGCTAGAGCCTGCCAATCACAATCTGCTGCATTCCTGAGTCTTAGCATCCCTAGCCCAAAAATCAGAGCATCCCTGTGACCAGATATTCACCTAAAGGACTTTAGGATGCTCCCTGGAAGCTAATAATCAGTAAATGCACACTTGTACAGAGGCAGAGTCAGAACAAGCCCAAAACCCAGTGCCACCTCTGTGCAGGGATGCTGGATTCCTGCACTGCACAAACCACTGTCTCTGGCTTGCCACAGCCTGTAGGCAGATTACAGCAGAGTTTAAAACACCCTTAATGGGTGGAAAACAAACAGGAATGAGCTATAAAAATGTTTTGCAAACTTAGAAAAACTCAGGAGTGATGGGGAAAGTAACAGCAGAAAGAGTCATGGTAAGAATTACTGCTATTGATTTCTACTAAATAATCAGTAAAACATGAAGCATTTACACATAGCTCCTGTCTCAGCTGTTCGATCATTTCATTTCCATTTTTGAATAAAGAAAAGCTTGTTTTGCTATTTCAGCTCCTGAACCAATCCAAAACATATGCAGGGATGCCACACACGTAAAATAAAACAAGCACACACATCCTCCACATCCTCGAGACAACCCGACATTCTCAAACCTAAAAAAAAAAAACCAAAACAAACTGTGATTTTATCCTGAATGTGGGTGAGTTCTCATTTCACTGAGACAACTTTCTGGTGAAGATGGCTAAATAATCAGCTGGGAAAGTAAAGAAATAAAGTCACTAAAAATCAGCTCACAGAAGGATTTCTGTCCCAATTTTGACATAATGCATAATTTTCCTGTGCATTTCACTGCACTAGTACATCTCTACAAGCCATATGTTCAGGGCAGGTTTGGACATTTCAATAACAAGAATGATCTAGGTGAAGATGTCCCTGCTCATTGCAGGGTGGTGGACTAGATGACCTTTAAAAGTCCCTTGTAGCCCAAACTGTTCTATGATTCTATGAGCCGCAGGAGTAATAAAAGCAAGGAGTTAAAAAAGCCCTAGCAGGTCATGAGGGATATAAAACTCCTTGCTTGGAGGGATGGGGGAATGAGAAGAAAGCAAAACAAGGATTTTGTAGAAAAATTTCTTTGTGATTAAGTTGTTCCGTAACAGCAGGGTTTTTTTGCATCTGCCCTGGATAAGAACTGGTCAGGATGTGGGATGGGAATTAAGCTGGCCTGGAGGATAGACCACCTTGATGCCTTCCACAAGAAGTATATTCATCTCAAAAGCGAAAAGAAATGTAGTTTGAAGCCAGAAGCCTGACCCTCAGTCCTTCCCCTTCTATTTTCAGGTATGTGTGAGAGTGACCCTTATTTTGGCTAAAACCTGTGTCTGCTGAGACCACCCGAGAAGCTCGTGGTCCCTGACACAGGACCTTGGTGGGTGAGGACAGGCTGATGAGAGGTTTCACACAGGATGAGCTCACCAGGCTACCGAGGTTTCACAACAATCAGTGCCGTGCACGTTTGTGCCCCGTGCCCCAGATTTTGAGCTCAAAATCAGGCAAGGATGAGGTCAGTTCCTGAGACAGCACCACGGGGCTGGATAAGTGGCAAGAGCTGAGGTGATATTGTCATAAAAGCTCCTGCTGGGGGCTGCGTTTGCTGGCAGCAGCACAGTTGCATTGCTCATGTCTGGGAGTGTTGAGAATGAGAAATTTTCTGTAACAAAAACCCAGCCTGAGCCAAGGTGCAGAAAGAAGAGAGAGGCTCTAGGTCCAGTCTGGCAGCTGACCCACCTGGAGAAGACCTCAACTCAAAGCCCAAGTTCACAGAACAGAGTGTGGGATGTAATAATCAGGCCCCCACGAGCCAAAAAAAAGAAGCATTTGAGGGGATGGATGCACTAAGACAATGCAGCCATGAAATAAAAGAGCCCAGCTCGATCTTTCACTGTTCATTACTAGGAACAAGAGGCTGAGCAAGGTGAGCAGTGAGTGTGGAGGGAGGAAGGAAATGCGTGGTGGGAGCCCCACGGAGCGAGCCAGCCTCGGTTTGTTACCTGGGGTGAAGCAATCGCTGAGAACTCCCCTGTGTTTGTGGCATTTTGTCACAATGAATATTTAATTAGGCCAAGGCACGCCTGGCAGTTTGCAGACACTTGTTCTCCCTGTCATGGGGCTGCTCCAGAGCCTCCATCGACACGGGGGATGCACAAAGGATTCTACAACCTCAGGCCACTTTTTCCACCCAGGTCCCTCCTGAAGGCAGCTAAACCTTTGACCACACCCTTAAAAACTTGATTTAGAGATGATAAATACAAGCACCAAGTGAGCAGCCAAAAAGGGAGCTTCCTTCTGCCTAAGCATTGCCAAGACTCAGAAATACCTTTTTTTTTGGCTGAAACAAGGCACCCATTTTAGCTGTGAATGTACGGCTGTAAGTATGAAGTTGGATAAACTGCTTGCTCTTGAAGAAAACCCTCAAGAAGCTTCATTACACTGAAAACTTTATTAGTCCTTGTGGTCCCACAGTGGGAAATGTGACAACCCCGTGCAGAGGCAAGGTTAACATTGTCCTGCACAACTAGATGTGGCTGTGGAGATCAAACATCAATACTCCCAGTAATCAGAATTCTAATCTGGCAATGGAGGCTGGGTTTGCCTCCAATACATTAATTCCAGCTTTTCACATTCACCAGCCTTTTCGAATCAGGATCTTCAGAAACATGAGTGTCCCATTGTCCCCCTGGTGTCCTGAAACACATCCAGCCCTGAACCTCCCAGCACTGGCAAGAGCAAACAGCACACATCTGCAGCCAGCAAAACAGCATCTGACTGCACCAGGGAGGCTGAATCCTGTGCCAAGGGCAGCTGCCAGCCCGGGGATGGTGGACTTCAAGACTCTGATGGGACATGAGCATTGTCCAGGCTTCCTGAGAAATTTACTCATGGCAAACACAGCAGTGCACGATAAATAACTTGACTCTCAGAGGATCACCACCTTCAGACCAGCTCCCACAGAGGGGTAAATTTCAGGCTGCCCTTTTGCTTTCTCTTATCACATTTCTGGTATTAGAGGTGAAGGGAAGCATCTTCTTCGTGGGGAAAAAAATATATTAAAAATAAGCCTGATGTTGTTCTCTTGGGCTCACATCTTTCCTGTGAGCACATATACCTCAATCATTCTGACATTTTCATTGATCCCAATGAAAGGACAAATTAAAAGCTGATCATTAATTCACAGCTCACTCTGTCCCTCTCCTACAGAGAAACGTTGGCTTATTTATGTAAATATTCACTGTTTTTGCTCCATCCCCAAACATGCCATTATGCCCCAGAAGTTTAAATAAACCCTCCAAAATCTAGGGATTTTATTTTTTTAATTACCTGAAATTACCTGGACTGCACCAGATCCTGCTGGAGGCCTCCCCTCAAACCACCCCATGATCACCATCACAGTGGGTTTCTACTTTTCCAAACACTCATCCCTGTGATGACCCTTCATGCCAGTTTGGCTCAGTTTTGAATTCACAGCTGGTTTCTGAAGGACAAAATTAACCTTAAGACCCTCTAACACACATTTGCCTGTTACAGAGCCCATTGAGATTTAACTTACTTTTTCAGTGGAGGAGCCATTGCTTGCAACCACCTTGTGCAAATCATCTTCCCTGCAGCATTAGACCTGGCAGAGAGATGTCTTGAAAGCTGCCTTTGCCCCAAACAATCAGCAGGGAAAGAGACCTCAGCCTAGCTGGGGCTTCAGCAGATGCGTGGATGTGCAAGCCCATTGCAAACAACTCCCATAAATGTGTCCAGCAAGTGTGAATCCTGACACTGACAACAGCTCATGCTTCAAAATATCTTGCTACCTGTAGGCTAACTGCTTCCCAAGTCTTCCCTTGGCCAGCAAGGGGGAAAAAAGGTTGAAGTGGGGAAAATTCCTGATTTCTTTGGCCTTGGAGGCTGCATTTGCTTGTGCACAGCCTCTCACATGCTCCACCACTCCAAAAGGCTGTCTGAACTCTTCCACCAATACTTCATCTCTCATCAGCTCAACTAACAAACAACATCATCCCTCCCAATACAGACCTCGAATCTCTGTTTGTCACTCTGCTTTTGCATGAGTTTTCCAGGCAGAAAACATGGGGTATGTTAGAGACCCCAGAGCTGCAGCAGGAGGTGGTCAAGTAAATGAGACAAAGTCACAGAAGAAGAGCAGCAAAGAGAGGCTGTGGTCCATCTGAGGCCTCCCAGCCCTGTGCATTAACCACACTCAGCCCTCTGCCTACATCTTGTTTTATCCTCTAAATGTGGGAGGCTGTTTAGTGTCTCTCTCTTTTTTTTTTTTTCTTTTCTTTTTTTATTTTCTGTTCAAATATTTTACTAGCTACACTGAAAAGAGAGCTACAAACAGTAGGGGAGAATCTCTCATGGCCAGAATACAATGAAGCGCATAAGTGAGGGGGATTGCTCCTTACAATGCTTGAATCAAAGATAAACATGAAAAGAGCTACCTCCTTAGAGCAAAAAACAGAGCAAGACACCATTCCCGAGGGGAGCAGTGATGTCTTTAAAAAATAAACCAGCCACCTCAGAGGTCAGAGCAACCGGGGGAAGAGTATTTTTTCATCCAACAACTCACCTGAATTTCAAATCCAGGCAATTTGCTGGCAAACAGCGTTTGAGAAAAACATTGGGGTGTAGGACTCTCTGCAGACAAAGTCTCTCTTCCGATGACCCCAAAACACTCCACAGTCTTTAAGTAAGGGAACTTCACAACATCCCTAACTTCTGTCTGGAAAGCTCTTGCTCTTAAAATGATGTCATGCCTGTTCTGGGCTGACAGATCACTCCCAGACAACCATGGGTACAGTCTGCTCCTCACCCCTGCTTTCCAGCCCAGAGCTGCCTTCCCTCTGGAACTCTTCGGGGCCGCTGTGGCATCCAGCACTGGCTGTATCCCAGGGAAATGAGCAAACTCATTCCCAAAAGCAAGGTACATCCACCTTGGCTGCTTCCTGGCAGACCTCTGGAGGGGACAAACATACCCTAAATCCACAAAACATCCAATCTTACGAAATGAAGAGCCACGGAGACAAGGACAGGCATTCTTAAATCACTAAGGCCAAAGATAAAGCTCCCTTGATGCCCTCCAAAGGACCCCATTGACCCATGTGGGTGTTGCCAAAGCCTCCACAGCAGCACTGTGCAGCAGCAGACTGACTCTCAATCCACTTCCACAAGCCCCAGGAGCTCTTCCCCTCAGCTGGGATCTGCATCAGCAGCCACAGCTCCCAGGGCCAGCGACACAAAAGTCACCCTTCAGCCCTTGGGGTGAATCTGTTCCTGGAGAGCATGGAGGGCTTCAGGAGGGGACTGCAGACCACGATCAGAGCTGCAAGAGGCTGAGATCCTTGCTCCACTTGGATTTTCCAGCCAAGTTATCCAAGTGGGGAGACATGGGCATGAGGAAGAAAGAAAAGTAACCTTGAGGTGTCATCAAAATGAACCCCCTCCTCTTCTGCCCACCTTCAGGGAAGGAGCAGCATGTCTCACACCACTCTGCCTGATAAACCCATGCAACACCCCAAAATGTGGGAGCTTTCATTTGGCCAGGGGGTAAAAGAGAAAGCACCATCATAAGGGTTAAACCCCAAGATGAGATGGAATGGTACAATGTGAAAACCAGTAAAACGTGCTGAAAGCTTCAGAGTGCTTTTGGAGCCCACCTTGTTCAGTTGCTGCCCAGAGAAGGTGGTGGGCTGAATATTTACTGCCCTTTGAGAAAAGCTTCCCATGGCTGACTGGTCCTGTTCACCATGTCAGGGCTCTACCACCACCAGTTGTAGACGTCAAATTTTTTGACACTTACATCCCTTGCAACTGCCCTCCAGCAGGGTCTAAACACTTGGGCTCTGCTGCTGCTTTCCATAATTTTATACTGATGGGGGAATCAGCATGGCAGAGGAGAGGCAGGACTGCCCAGGACAGATGCTACAGGCACCACCCAGCAGCACCAGCTCTTGGTGAAGAAAAGGATGTTTTGGGGAAAAAAAAGAAAATTATCGGAGAGGAAGGATGCATGAGAAATAAAATGAGCATGCATAGAAGGACTGAAACAAAGCAGAGCTCCTTTCATTGGTATTCCCCTAGCACCCATAGGCAGCCAAAACTGGGGGGAAAATGGGTGGTGGTGTCGTTCAGTGACTTATCCTTTGAGGAAGAAAATCAAATTGATGTATTTCCCAGGGAAGAAAGAAGCCTACCATCAGCACCAGAGGAATTTGATCGTAGGAGGGATAAGAGAAGAAAACACTTTTATTTTTTACTTGATTTGAGGACACATCTTCTCCTGAAAAAGAGAGGGAGATCTTGCTGGTAAGTTACACCAGTGCTGTTCTTGAGTCCAGTGGAAGCCTTCTGCTGGCATCCATGACCTGAGTACAGGTAATTTGGGGTGCATCACTGCCAAGGAGAGCTCCCCTGGCTGGATAAAGGCCAGACACATCTGGGTACCCCATGGGACCCTTGTGCTTTACATTTTGAGTCTGACAAGGCTCAACCTGTGTGATTACTGTGCAAGGTTTTTGGACAATTTGTTGTCTTTTTGTGGAAATGGAAATGTCTTGCTTCCAGAGCTGGAGCAGCCTTCACTCTTTGACACATCCCTGGTTGCCTTGGCACTTTTCTCAGAGTTCTGTCCTTGTGTGTGCTACAAATTACTGTTTGTATTTCCTCTGATTTGTGTTGGACAAGGTGAGCAACACTCAGATTTCACCAAGGTGTGTAACACACTCCAGCTAGCACAAGAAAACACTGCTTTAGACAACAGCAAGAAAACATCATGATTATATTTTCACCTGCCTCCAATTCCAGCTTTTCAAACACAAGGCAGACAGCAAAAGGCCTCTAGCAGAGGCTGGCCTGCCTCAAAAAGAACTCAATTTCTACCAGCAGTGGAAAGCTGCTTCTGAACCTCACTCTTGCAATACAGACAAGTAACACAACAGAAAGCGGAACCACCACTGAAATGTGGCAAAAGGGATAAGGTCCAACATGTGCACAAGAAGGTGTAAAAGAGTGTTTAGGACCCAATATCACTGGACATTGAGTCCGTGGGAACTGCTGCAAAGATAATTTAGCCAAACCACCACTTAGCCAGACCACCAGACCACCTCTTCCCCCATGCTTCTTTACCATCAAGAAATATAAAAAGAAAAAACAGTTTAAGCATATTATGGCAAATTCATGGCTCTCATTAGATTTTTAGTAGCCCACCAAGCCAAACATTGGCAACTCTTACCCCATGGCTAAAACATAAAGCTGCTGCAGGTCAGGCTGGCTTCTCATGGAAGGGCTCTGCTGAGTTTGGTCCCAAAAGGGATTAAATTGCCTTTGTGCACTTTCCATGTGGATACACCCTGCTGGGATCGAGGGGGCCACTGGGCCAGAAGTTTTCATATTCTGCCTTGAAATTCAGTTTTGCTTAAATGGGTCCATTTTAGAGGCAACCTGGGACCGAGCGCATGTCAGAGGCACATTTTTAGCAATGTCACCATTGTTTGCAAAGAGCACTGGGGAGGCTCAGCCACAAAACACACATTCACCCAATGTCAAGGATGCCCAATACCAAAAGCAAAGCAGCTCCCAAAAGGCAGCGAACTCATTTGCCTGAGGCCACCCATTCGGGCTGCTGCAGGCGGCCGGGTTCCCAAACAAGCACGGGGCTGAGGGAGCAGAAAGGATTTTGCATGGTTCATGTGTCAGCCACGGCTCAGAAAGGTCAATCAGTTTTTCAGTGGGAGCCAAAGGAGAGAGAAAAGTGCAGCTGATTAGGAGGAAGGGGGGGAAGGAGAGAAGGAATCTGTGGCCGTGCCAAAACCTTTGTAACCAAACTTCACTGCAATGTTGCAGATGAAAGAGCAATGCCTGGCGAGCGGGATCCAGCTCCTAGGCATAAATCAGGAGCCGCTCCAGCAAAATCAAGGAAGTCACGCTGGCACAAGCGGGAGAAGAATCACCCCCTCCTGCTGCTAAACAATAGCCCTGGTCCCCCAAACACAATTCCCCCTCCCGCATCGCAGCAGTTCACTTGGGTGGCAGCACGGCCGAGTGACTCCGGTGCAGTCGAGTCCCCAAATTCCAGACCCAGCCCCGCTTTGGGACGTGAGGTTCATCCACTGAGCCGCAGCCAGTTCAGGAGGAGGGGGCAGTGGATTCACCTCCAGCTTCTGGATTCTCTTTGTTCTTTCCTCTCAAATAAATCCCCTGCACAGGCAGGGATAGGGAGAGAGGTAGGGAAAGGGCGGCCGTCCCGAAAGGAGATGAGCAGCAGCACAGGCTGCAGCTCGCTGACAGCACGCTGAGCCGCAAGCCACTTTTTACACCCTTTTCAATAAATATTAGCTGGAGGGGGCTCTGCTTTTCCCACTCTCCTGCCAGCGTGGCCTCTTATTGTTTACTCTCCCCCAGCAGTCCAGGCGTTCTTGTTAATGTGCTGTGATTGAGTACTTGGGAGAGGATGGGGTTTGGAGCTCGCTCCCGGCTCCCTTTGGAGAGCTGTTTACTCTTTCGTGGTGCCCATGGCCCGCTGAAGACAGCGCTCCTTCCCTCACCCCTGCTGCGTCCATCTGCTTTGTCTGCCTGTTTTCCTGCTGCCACCGGCAGGCAGCTGGCCTGCGCATTTCAGCTGGCTGTTCCTAAACCCCTGGAGGAAAAAATAAAATTAACCCCGTAAAGAAGGGGGCTGGGAAGGATGGGGAGGAAGGAGAGAGAGGAGCAGCCCTGCTGCCCAACACTGCTCCCCCTCCACAGCTGCCTGCAAGGACAGGAGCCAGCACAGGGCTGAGCCTCAGCTGACACCAGGATGCTGCTGGCACCAGGTGAGGATTTGGCTGGGGTTTTTTGTCTTGTTTTGCATTTTCTGCTTCCAGCAGACAGCATGCAAGCACAAGGTTTTAGCTCTTCTTGCCTCCTGCTCTCTCTGCCCCACGGCAGAGGGTTTCAGACCCCGTTTCTCCTGGTCTTGTTGTCACGCTGTGGGTCTCTGCTGATTCCCTGGCTCAAGACAGCCCTCAGTCACTCGTGACAGCCCAAGTCACCAGCAGGCACATTCCCCATCCTGCCCCCGCAGGAGCCCAAAACAAGAACATGACAATCTGGCACCATGAGGCCAGGGCTGCTGGCATTGTCAGCTCCACGGTGCTTCTGTTAATGCCCTACCAAAATCCTGCACATTGGTTGCAGCCAGTGGTCCCTGGGAACTCACATCTGGTCTCAGGGACCCCAAAGATGTTTCAGGAGAGCTGTGACCAGAGTCAGTCAGTACAAGCCATAGGGTGGCAGTCTGTGAGAACAGAGATATCCTGATTGATGCCTTTCTAAAGTCTGTCTCTGCATCCCTCTGGAAACCAGATCCTTTGCAGTTCAAGTGAGGGCCAGGGTGTCTCTATGGTTTGCAGCATCACCCGACACACCAGGGCTCCCTGGTCCCTCAAGGAGTATGCTCTGCCAGCAGCCTCAGAGGTCACCCCCTGACCCGTGGGGACATTTTGTGGCAGAGCCAAAGATCACGTGGAGTCACTGACTACATGCTGACCCTGCAGGGAAGGTAGGAGACATCTGGCATAAAGCTGGAGCAGTGCCTTGAGAGCCCAGTGAGGGTCCTGACATTTGGGTATACCCCAAGGGGATGGGCTTTCAGCTTGTCTTTCATCAGAGCCTCTGCTACCAGAGTATCCAAACCCTTCGGTCTGTCCCAAAACTCTCTGAAACACAGCTCATTTCTGCACGGTCTGACCTGATCTGGGAGGTATTTAACCACTAAAAGGCAGAACTGATAAGCGAGATAACATGATAACCTGCTGGGTGCCCACAGGCAGACGCAAACACGTACCTGTGTCCACGTTCCTACCAGGCAAACACAGCAGCTCTGGGCATAAATTCACGAGACACATACATCCAGAAATCCCCACAACACTCTCCAGCTGAGGGTTACTCACACAGAGTTTCCCCCACAAACCCTGCCTCAAGCTCCGACTGGCAACTGGGGCCATTCCTGGCTTGCCTTTGACTTCCCTCAGTTCTGCAGACATAAACGAGGTCTGCTCCTCTTTGCACACAACACTCGCAGCTAACAGGAAAAGCAAGTGGAACCAGAAGTTAGCTACAGTTGTCAAGCCAATATTATATGCTGGGGAAACCAGCAGAAGTTGCAAATCTCCAGGGAAAACTGTAAGCCCTCTTGCACACAGACTCCTATGGATAAGTAGGTATCCAGGATCCAGCATCCCCCAGGGACCTCAGCTACTAAGTCTGCTCCCTGGGGAGTCTCCAAAGCATGTTTTCTTCTCCTTCACACCCTAAACCTGTGGAAGGCAGCGGCTTTAGTCCCTGCTCAGCAACACCTCTGCTGTTCCACGAGCCAGCCCTGGCGGGGGCCGTGCTTGGCACAGGTAAAGCAGATGCCAGGGGCACATCGGCGGGGAATCGCACCTCGGCATCTCACGTGTGCTCGCCGCTGGAGCAACCAAAACCCCCGGCAAGATGTGCCCTCCCACTCCCCACCCACCTCTGCAGCAGCAGCTGGGAGAGCAAAGCTGCATCGCCTGTCTGGCACATTTGCCCTCGTATCCCTCCCTCCAGGTGTGCACAGCTTTTTTTAACATTAAAGAGAGACGCTCCAGTGCCTCCAACAGAAAATAGATACCCCTCATTGTTTGAGACTGTATTCGTAAAAGCCAAAGTCTCTGTAAATTACAATTTCATGGATGTTCTGCTGTTGGTCTGGGTCCATTAGAGACACTTATTTTTCTTACCTTCATTTCCTCTCTGTTCTTCTAAGTAATAGGCTTTGTTGGTGCCAGTTCCATGCTGCTGCCCCTTGGAAATAGCTGTAGGTGAGAGAGGATGAGGATGTTCACTCCCCAAAGCCTTTGACTGTACAGCAGGGAGAGAAAATGCCACCTGCTACCTGATAGGGACTAATTTCCTACTAGGAGAAATGGTTGCTAAACATCTGGCCTGACAGCTGATTTCCAGCAGAGCTGTAGGAGGCAGCAGAATATGCTGGACTGGAGACTCTGGCCACAGTTCAGCAGTACCAGGCTGCCCATGGCAATAGCAACAACAACAAAAAAACTGATTTATCTTAAGCCTCTGGTTACCAGAATCCTCTGCAAATAACAGGCAGGGAGCACAACAGTGCCTGTATGTAGAGGGACACAGCACCACAATGAGGATTTTATGCAAGCCAGGACCTCAGGCAGGGGTCTGATGGAGTTTAACCCCATCCCACTACCAGATGCAGGTGCCTGGATCTCCCAATATTACTCCACAGCTGACATAGTAACAGCCACTCATACCCTGCCTGCAGTGCAGCAACTCCTGACCTGGGGAGAAGGTGCCCTGAATTTTCCTTTTTCTCTCCAGAGCCCTTTAGAGTGCTAAC
The DNA here is from genome assembly GCA_013397915.1 of Daphoenositta chrysoptera. NCBI lineage: Eukaryota > Metazoa > Chordata > Aves > Passeriformes > Daphoenositta > Daphoenositta chrysoptera. The sequence goes on from VZRO01002985.1 coordinate 1,190,753, forward strand.
AAGTTAGCAGTGTTACTGGTTCCCTTCCAGGATGGGATTTGGGGTCCTCCTTTCACCCCAGGCTCCATCCAGGCTGTTTCTGGGAGCCCTGGCCAGTCGTCTGATCCCAAATAGCAAAGGGCACCTACAAGCAGCCCAGGATTTGTGAGCGGTGGTGGTGAAATAACATGGAAAGAAAACATGCCTTTTACATTCTGGGGACTCCACCACATTTCCAAAAGTGAGTCTAAAACTTATCTATGCAATCTTTTACACAAGAGAGCTGGACCTGTATGCTGGAATTCTCCTTTCCTTGAGGAGAAAAACTTCAGTTTTGAAATGGTTGTGGAAATGTCCAGGGAGCAGAAGCACGGGCAGTGAAGGGAAAGCCTTGGGGTAGAGCTGTTGTGCAGAACCAGTGACATCAGGGCAGTCTGTATTTTGCAATGTGGCTTCATGCTAAGAAATGAATTATCTTGAATTATGAATAATTTCTGGTAAGCAGTGTGTTGGGAGGAGACACTTTAGGAGAGAGGGAAGATAAGGGAGCCCTGTGCATGGGCACGGAAGAAAGACAGCAGGAGGACATCTTGGAGCTCAGCCTCCTGCCTTTGCTGCTTCTTCTAAGGCACAGCATCAGACCAAGAGACATAAACTCCATCCTAACTGTGGAGACCAATCTGATTTTGCTCATTTCTTTGGTATTTGGGTGAAACTGAATGAGCTTTTTTAGCAGTCTGACAACAGAGACTTGGCATTGTCATCATGAAGCATGAGAAAAACCATGAGCCAGGTTTGGAAATTGTGAGATTGGCTTGAAAAGCAGAAGATCTTTTATTATTATTTTTGCATCTGTTTAGAAACAATGCACATTCTTTGTCTTCAACTACAGTTCACTGAAATGTCAGGGTCTGGCTTTTAAGGAAATCTATCTTTTTCAGCGAGAAGGAATAAGAACTTTTTTTTCTCATTAGTGATTGTTGTGCAGTTGTATGACACTGAACTCCAGGCTTCGGGGTGGGGGCAGAAAGCTCCCAGCGCTTTTCATGGGGCTTGCTGTCAAATAAATCAATGAATTGGCTGGTCATTGACATGCATATAAATGCAGGCCTGACTCGTGCTCCCACCATGCATGTCCACTCACAGAGTTCACCTCCCATGCTGCACAACTGCACAAGCCAAAAGCATCCTCTCAGCTGCCAGAACAGAGACAGCAGATGTAAAAATTGGGGTCTAGCCTTCCCATTTGTCTGCAGCTTTCACTGAGTGAAGTTATCCCCTTGCCCACTCCAGTTCTCTAAGGTTTGGCAGACCTGAGCCTTTGGACATTAGCACACAACCAGGGTGCTCAAGTGTCAAACACTAGGTGGGAAAACCTTCTTATTGCTTTGATGTAAGCCTCATGGCTTAGGGTCCTCATGTTGAAATGCAAAAAATTAACCCCAAACATTTTTCTGCACGAGGAAAGCCTGTCCCCAATGCCTCCTCCTGCATGTCTGGTGCAAGCAAGACCGGAATCAGGCCCTTTATCAAAGAAATGGGCAGTTTCCCCCCAGAATTGCAGTGGAAAAATGGCCATCAGTTTGCATTAAAAAGAAACCGCAAACTTGGTACGAAGTGCCCAGCCATGGAAACGTGCTTACGTGGCTCCCAGGATCCCTTTCTCTCCGTCAGAATTCACACGAAAAGCCCTCTCGCTGCTTTCCGTGTCAGCACTAACTCTTCCGAAATGATTGGCATCAAAGGTAGCAAACACTCCCGGCTGACAAAAGCCCCCCTCTGCCCGCCTGCAGCAGCCCCCCGCCTGCTGCCACCCCGCTGCCCAGCGCTGACAGGGCCCATTGTGCCACTGTCCCACAGCAGCTGCACAGGCAACAAAGACATCAAGGCACAGGGGCTGGGGCTTGTTGGAGTTGTGGCAGGAAACACAAGCAAAGGAGAAAAGCGAAGCTGGAGGGAAGGGATCAACAGTTGGTGACTTACGAGCGCGCTCGGAACACGTGAGAAGCAGCTAAAACCTAAAGGGTTCTCTGCAAATGGACCTGCACGGGCATTTCTGCCTCTGATTATCCACTGCTCTGGCTTCCAGTAGCACCGGAATCACTCAGCTAATTGCACTGTAAAAGTAACGGTCTATGAAATTTTTAATGGAGCAGATTGCACTTATAATTTTTTTTTTCCTCTGTGGTTCAATATACTTCAATATCTTTTCTCTCTTCTAGCATTTGATTCAGGCTGACAGTGGATTTATGCAATTGCCTTTTTCCATGCCATAAAGACTAAACTGCAAGACAGGTCTTTTTTCCAGCTGGATCCAGGCAGGTGAGGGCCACAGCTGGATGATCAAATGTTCTGAGAACATCTGAAAAGCCATCCTCACCACCAAATCACCGATAGACGCATGGAGCAATCACTTATCAGCAGTCACAGAGCTTGGGCATCCCTCTGCTGTAGTACAGCACAGGGTGAGGACAAAAGGCAGTGGTCCTTGCTCAGGAAGGCATGGCTGCTGGGCTTCTCCTGCTCCTCCAGGGAAAATAGAACTGGAAAATGGGAAAGCAGAAAATACTTGCAGAGTTAACGCCAGGGATGGAAGTAAAGCGGTATTTAAAGCTGGATGAGGGTAAGTTCTAAAGGCAGCATGGACCACTGTGCTAGAATGCAGCAATAAGAGTACCAATGGGGGCCAGACTCGAGGGAAGACTGCAGCATGTTTCTGCAGACCATTTAGGTCCAAAGCTGCCACATCTCACAGCCACTGCCAGCCCCCAAAGCTGACAACAGCCTGCCATTGGCCAGTGGGAGGTTGCAACTCGAGCAGAAATGAAATCATCTCGTGCTGGTGCTGAGGTCCAAGAGAAAAAGAGATCTCTGGCTACAATCAGATCCTACAGACCCACCTTACCCGGTGCCACCTTCATGGGATTGAGGATATAAGCATCCATCTTCTTTCCAAGTTCATCACTCATCCAGGATCCAGGCATCCCTTTGCCTGAGTTGCCTGAGGGACACACTCGGGGTTCATTGCTTGCCTAATGACAAAAACCCCTGCACAAAGCACAGCCCTCAGGGTCACACGAGTACACAGGCATGGCTGAAGGAGGAGAAGAAGGAAAGGGATAATGTGATGTGTTGGAGCTCTGCATATGGAGCAGGGAGAGCAAAGAAGTGCAGGGATCCACAGATGTTTTTCGTAAGATATCAAAATGAAACATCCTCTCAGCTGTTTCATATCAATATCGTGAAATTCCTATTCCTTCGGAGGTAACAAAATGGTCCATTTTCCTCGCTGCCTCCAAAAATTCCTGGGTGAAAAATTTCAGCTCCAGCCAGTCCTAAATATTAGCAGACAGGCTGAGAATCATCTACAGACCACAGCCCCACTGGGCTAAATCCTGCTAGAAGAGATGGGATCCCCTCAGTGGACTATATCACATGAGAAAAAGGGCACAGAGAAGGAGCAAGCAAAATGAATGGAGGAAGAAGCCCACACCCAAAATTAACAAACACCCCAAGGTGTGCCATAAATAAATTGATTTCCTGATGAAGCCCACCCTGAAAATGATCACCCATGGTCTGCACCAAGTAGTTTATCATCAGATGAACAACCAGTGCTGCGTAGATGCCACCCTCTCTCACGTCTGCAGAGAATATCAATTTTAACAGTGTTAGTGGGAAGCTTTGCTTAGCATTGCTAACTCACACGAACACGCACACAGTTCAGATACATCCCAATAGACAGCTCTGGCCCATGACATTCCTGCAGGTCAAAATTAAAATAAAAGGCAGGGACACAGCGTGCACCTCTGGTTAGACCGCTGGCTTGCTCAATGCAGAGGCTGCCTGCAGTTAATCAGCCTTCTTTCTCCACTAACTGTCACTGCAAACAAAGGAATTAGCAGAAGGTCTGTAGGGAGCATTGAGATAATTTGGCTGGCTGAAGAAAAGAGAAAGAAGAGAAAAGCAAAACAAAATTACTGAGAAATTTACTTGCACTGACCTCTCCATAAATATTTAGATATAATCATCATTACCTTGGAGTAAATTAAGTTATAAACAGTCTCCACAATTGCACATGATGAATGCATATCGGCATCAGAGAGCACTTTATTGCAAGTTAATGTGGAAACAGAACACCTCAATCAATCAGGATGCAGAAGAGCTGTCTTATGATATCAGCCCATCTCAGCCTATTCATACAGGACACCATACACTCGCTCTCCCACACGCGCCCGCCCCCCCACTCTTGTTATATTAACAAATGCATATGGAACCCCAGGAGATGGTGAGATGCATGTTTGTGGAGCTGGAATAACGAGGGATGTACAGTACGTGTCCTCAGTGGTGGTGGTGGTATTATTTATATCACGGTAACATCCACGGCGACTGAGGATACGGCCCCCCTGCGCTGAGCTCTGTGTACAAACACAGCCAAAAGCCATCTGGGTAGGATTCATCTGACTAGACACAGATATCCTCAACAGGGATGCTGAGCTAATCACCGTCAGCTCCTTTCACAGCCAGCCCAGAGGAATCGGCACTTCCCGAGCACAACTTTCCAGACCTATTTTAGACATCTAGTTCAAGGAGAGATGAATCACGCCCTGGCCTCCTTCGGCTGCCTTGGCTCCGTCCCCGCAGACCCCTCGGGAGCCCCGGGTGGCTGCTGCTGAAGTCAGCACCGACACTGCGGATGCCAATTTGATGAGACGAGTCCCATCCGCTCCGGCCGAGAGACTTGAGGGTTTAGGAGAAGCAGACAAACACGTGGCAGGCGAAAGGGAATCGCGTCTGAGCTGCATTTTTGGATGTGAAAGCATGTAGCCTCGCCGGGCTGATGCCTTCTCTGGCTTCGGAGCTGGGCTGCTGAAGAGCAAAGCAGAAGGGGGAGCGTGCTGCAGAGGCCTGTGCTGCTCGCACCTCGCCTGCCCCGGCACTTTCAGTGTCAGGGCTGAGAGACGACAGTCCCTGAGCTTTGCCTTCCCTTCAAGCCACAGAGGCTCATTCCCTGGCCCTCCCTGGCCCTTTGTCTCCAGCTCCTGCCCACGCCAAGCTGTTGCTTGTTGCAAGTGCAGAGAACTCCAGTGAGCTCTGCCGTGGCACTGCCAGAAGAGGACAGGCTTTAGGAACTGGCTTCTTCACGTCACCTTCCCCGTCTCATATTCTATTGCCACTTCTCAACACTCCAAAAACCAGACATGCCACACATACAAGACTAATAAGGGGTTTCCATCCTGCAAAGAAGAAAGGGAGTTGGTCTAACAAGACAACTGATGATGAAAGTGTTTCTCAGGAAAGGAGCATGATTAGAGATTATTAAGGCTCACGACTTCAGCGAGGTCTTGCAAGAGAACAAAGATTCTAACTGGAGTGTACATGTGCCTAAACCTCTTGAGAAAGTCACTGAAATAGGTCCTAACACTATAAAATGCTGGATTTAGGTCAGCTGAAGACATCAGTGCATCATTCTGTGCCAGGAAAAACTGTCTTCATCCAGTTTTCACTTCAGGGTTTTCTGTTATGAGGAAAACTTTCATATGCATTTTCCAACATAAACTGGGATGTCCAGTTCACAGTGATGCTCAGCTTTTATCTGCTGAGCAAAACATCAACAACAATATACGGCTCAACAGGTGAAAAGTGCCAGACAGAGAAAATAATTAAAATGCAAACCAAGTGGGCTGAGAAGATCCTTCTCACAAAAAGGTATTTATAGCAAGAGGTGAAAGAGAGACAACATAGTACTGACTGTCTCTATGCTGTTACAAGGAGAAATAAAAATATTTCTCTCCTTCCCCTCTTTGTTCATTGCCTAAATAGAGTAAAGTAAATGTCGGTCTGTAGCTGCCTTGTTCCCTAAGCTGGGGGACCTTTCAAAAAGAGGTATCACAGATGCCTTTGCTTTTGCACTGGCCCTGCTAGATTCTTCCTGGGACAAGACCCCATCTTCTGTCAATGCCTTCCCTCAGTGCTACAACACCGACCCTTAATCCGATAATTACCCGGCCCAGTAAATGACTGCAATTAAGCCCAGTTCCCAGCTGCAGCCCAGGACAGCCTCCCGGCGGGGCTCCCGACACAGCCCAGCAGAGCGGCCAAGCCCATTTTGCCAAAGAGCATCTCATCCCTACTGAGACTTAGTCTGAAGGGAGGGAAGGAAATTGCTAAATCTTTCAGCACAAGGCCAAGATTTCTATAGATACCGAAAATCTATTGACGGGCTCAGATCAAGGGCTTTTTAATTGAGTGAAGAACGTTAATTAGTAAATCTACTGACTTCTAAACACAGCAAGACCTAGGGCTTCAGATTACCATTGTGCAAGGACAAAGCAGCTTTCAAGGTCTAGAGAGCTTTGTCCCTTTGCTGCTCTACCCCCCAAACACCAAAAACTATCTCAGTTAATCTTGGAGATATATGGATGGTGTGGTGGCAATCAGACACTTCTCTTTAGCTGACAGAAACGCTCAAAGGAGTCATCAGGGATGGTTATCTCTGAAAGGTGAAGAGGTCTGAAAAAAATACAAGGTGTTGCTAGAAAACAGGAAGATCAAAGTTAAAAGCATTTGGATGGATAAAATGGTTGCAAAGATTATTACTTCTTAACATATAAATTACTCAAATCATTTCCATTTGTCTGCCTTCATGACCATATGAAAGAAGAGACCAAAGGCTTAGCTCCCAAGATGTTAAATCCTAAAAAATCCATCCATGTTTTTAAGTTGTAATACATGAAGCACTTTTCCTGGAAAAACTGTCTGCAGACCAGCAGCAAAGGCTTTAAAACATGTTTGTTGTGGAATCAGAAAAAGAAGAGATCAAACCACAGCAGCTCAGCAGAGAAGGATTGCTGGAAAAGCAGAAACTAAAAATGTAATAACGGGAAGATGAAGACAGGAGGAAGCAGCTCACCAAAGGGAATGGCCTTGCCAGGGAAAGGCAGCAGAGTTTATGGCCCTGCTCTTTATTAGCTGAGGAAGTCAAGGCTCACTTCTGGGGAAAAAAAATAGGAAAGGAAATAAAAAGGGGTTTAAGATTATTTTGATGGCTTGAGGCCAGATTCATAGCAGACCTGAGTTGTGTCTGGGGATCTCTCCTCTATTTCTAACATTCCCTGATGTTTTCCCATGAAATGATGGCTGGGAGGCTGGCGAGCACCATGTTTATGGTGTGCCACTCTACATCCTTTCCCTGCACCTGCCAGCCCACCAGATCTATCCAGCAGCACTCAGCAAATGTCCAAACCATTCTCCACTTTCACAGTTCCTAACCCACTTCCCAGAGATGTGGGCAGCCCTTTCCCAGCTGGTCACTGACACACCATGGCCACATTTGCTTGCCCAGAGACAACACTTTGGCCAAACTGTGGTGGCTTTGTGGAGCAGGGACAGAGCACCTTAGAAGCCAGCTGCAATTTTTGACCAGAAGTGCAAAACATGAAAAGGCTGGGAGTGTGCAAGGAACCCAGGGAGGGAGAATAGGAGCTTCAGATGTCACACATGTACACCACCCAGACAGCTCCTTTCCTGAGAGCAACAGGATGATATTTTGGAGAGATTTTAGTGCCCAGGGAGAACTACAAATTACCCACCATTAATAGGCAGCTTCTGACAAGTGCAGCAACATCCATCTTACCTAGTTTTCCCACATCTACTCAGGAGAAGCCAAGATATCTTGACATGAAACTGTGCAGGGATGTAGGTAGGTGGGAGCTATGTTTCTAACTGTGTTAGGATCTAACTGTGGGTGATGGCAGCCTGAGAATCTTTATTGGCCTCAGATGGGGAGAAAAACTTTGCATTTCACTTTGTAGACCAGTGACAAAGCAGGGCACTTAGAAAGATACTGCACATGTTTGCATATTTCTTTGCATGGCTACAACACATTATGCCCCTGGCCCTGGCAAGGTCAGCATTTACAGAGCACAGTGAACAAGGTGACAGTCCCACAGGGGTACCTGTCCTACATGTAGTGCTTGCAGCCATCTGTCTTTGCCTTGGCAAAGCAAAGCCCAAAGGTGAGTCAAGACACCTCCTAAGTTAGGGAAAACTTTCAGCCTCTTATGGCAGGGTGGCACATCACCAAGACACAAAAGCATTTTTTAATTTAAATCCTTCTTAATGGGGGTTTATTGTGCTGTCCTGAAGGACGGATACTGGCGCAGCCAAAGGTTCTGCTGGCCTGTTTAGCACAACCTGGAGTTAAAAGAGAGAGGCAGCATTCCCTGCGTCAGCTCACGGCTTCAAATCTCACCTGAATCCTGCATCATGTATGAGACATCTGCGCTGCACGCTGGTGGAACAAATCTGTCAGCAGAACAAACGTGCGGGGACAAATCCATCCCTGTTCCGACAGCAACAGCGTTAACCCAGGGGACCGCTTTTGGCCTGCCAGAGTCAAATGGGACTCGGAGCAAGTAGGTCCCTATATGCATCTTGGAAGACAAATGAGTGACTAAAACAGCATTAGTGGAAGCAGGAGATGTTCAGTGTGCTGAGATACACTGGCTCGGCCGTGGCAGTCACACTGCATTTGGATTCAAATTATCACCAATCAGTTATGCCCTATACAAATCCATCCCTTAGTTTAAAAAAAAAAAAACAACCAAAACCAAACCTTCTTAAAACCTATCTTGTGTTATGCCTTCAGGGCAAATTTGCTTTTATGAGCATGAATAATTCATGCATGTTCATTTATTATTAATTAATATTCCATGAACATGCATGGTTTATTCACCCAAACAAAGCACTGTGCCCCAACACTCTCCCTGCAGCCTGGCATTAGCTATGCACCACAGCCCAGCTGACCAAGGTATTCCACCAGTACCATTTATCACCTCTCCCTCCCCAGTACCCACTGAGAACATTTTGACCCTTCTGGCTGGTCACTGATTTTCTCCATTTCCAGGGCTGGAATAGGACAATTCAGCTCTACTGAGCTTAACTATTGGGAGAAGTTGAAAATGTGAGCAAGAGAGAGGCAAGGAGTTTGATTTTTCTGGTGTGCTGTGCCAGACCGTACCCATTTCCATTCTGGAGAAGCAATGCCAGGGACACCAGGTCATCACAGGGTCACTGGTCAGCTGGACTGTTTGGGGGAATTATTCCTCATTCAGTGCCATGTCACCAACAGCCACAGCAGCATTTCCCACATGGAGCTGTCTTCTGTCACAGATCCTTCATTGCTGATGTGGCAGTGGTGCCATAAGCCATGTGCCCATGCCAACCACATTTTCCTGCTGTGCAGGCATTTTGCTGAGAGCACACAGGGAGCCCTAGAAAAGCCAAGAAACTAATGAAAGTCTCTTCCATTTCCATATAGGTCCTCATGTGCATTGACTCTGGCATCAGTCTGCAGCACGGAGGGGCAGCTGGATTTTTCTCCTCAGCATCCATCCTCTGAAGAGCCCACAGTTATTGGATTTTTTCCCAGTCCTGGATCTGCACCCCAACACATGAGCAAAGCCTGCAGAGCCAGCACAAATTATAATACATTGCTGTCCAGAGGAACCCCAGCTGAGCCCTTTCAAGCAAGGTCAGACCAGACCTGACTCTGTGCAGCCATCACCATCGACACACTAGCAATCCACATTTTTATGGGACAGGCAGAGCAGGACTGCCAAATGCTCCATAAAAAATATCCCCCACAGATATCACCCACCACCATCCTCACCATTGTCTTCACACCAGATCCAGGCAGACTTCAGATGCAAGCAGATTCACTTGGGTCAAATCACCACCTGGCTCTCCTTTGCCCTCCCAGACAGTGCCCACAAAACCCCCCACCAAGGGATGTTTAGCTCTTGAATCTTGATATCCTTGATATCTTGATATCTTGAATCCTGATAGGAGCAGCCCTGCCACAAAGCATTCCTGGATGCTCTGTTCATGTCCCAGGTCTCAAAACGACCTCTTCACCTGCATCCTCTGTGTTACAGCCATAAGGGTGCAGGACCAAGAGCTGGGTTTCCTTTATTTGGGCTAAACCATTGCAATCTCTTTATATGGTCCTATGTGAGTCCTGATTTCAAGCGCAGGAATGCCGAGAGGAAATAGTAAAAAACTCCCTGTGTGTTAGACACTGGAACAGCTTCAAATCAAGAGTTGGATGAAGCAAACAGGAGAGACATGATTTCAGCATTTATTAAAAGCAGAAAACAGTACAAAAAGAGGAAGAGAATACAGCTTTGCTTACAGGAGATGCTCACATGGTACTCAGCCCAATGGGGTACCAACCAGAATGATGGGCAGTCCCTTGGTATTCCTGAAGTGGCACACAGAAGAGAGAAATTAAAAACAACAGTCTAATCAGTTTTAAATAGTGCTGGGTCCAAATCACATGTCTAAAGCCAGATAAACCCATCTTTGAGAGCCTGGAGCAGGGAGGGGAGACCAGGCATGAAGCACCCCATTTCCCTTGCTTCTCTGTAATGGTTTGAAAGAAAGAACTGGGTCCAAATTCCCCCAGTTGTGGCACGTTTTAGGCCTGGACACGAAGTGCTTGAATCCAGTAAATACCCCGGGCACCCTCCTATTGCCTCAGATTGTTTTACCAATAGCGATAAGTTCAGAAATACTCTGACTGTTACAGACAATTTAACACACAGGGGCTGCTCGGGGAAAACTTAAAACTGTCATAATTCATCCTCCCCTTCCCCCGGTCCAGAAATGAAAGATTAAACCTAGGAAGATTTATTAAACTGACATTTTAATAGAATTTTTAGACTTTCCATGTTAATAGTTTAAATATAATTGAATTCCATGAAAGGGAGGAATATGGGATGGAGCCGGTGTCCCCCAAAAATAAGAATGTTTTAAACACTGGGGCATATCACTAATGAATAATTTAGTCCTATTTGCATGGCCCTTAGAACTGGGAGTAACGAAAACACAAATCTAATTAACAGAGTGAAAGAAATGCCTCCACCAGCAAACTTCATCACAAGCTCCACTACCACACACCCACCCTTTGCAAGTTACAAACATGAAACAGATGGCAAGGAGGAGAAAAAAAAATAAGAGACATCACACATCAGCTCTTGGAGAGGAAGAGGGGGAAAAAAAATGAGAGAGAAAGCAGAAGGGATAGGATGGATAACCATGCTACTTGACGATGCAGCAATTAACTTGCTGAGGGTGGAATAATTCTTGCAGTGCCTCTCTGGTCGAAGCACTCTCCCAACTTAGCTAAGTAGATGCACTGAGTGCAGTGGAGAGTAAACCAGTTTCCATAAATCCCAGCAGGAGTCCGTTTCACTTTATAAGATTCATGTGAAAAATTGAAAATTCATGTTTTTCCAAATGCATCCGTAATCAGCAGGCTGAACCCCGCAGGTCCCCAGGGGTAACTGATCACAGCACAATGTAGGGTTTCACAATCACACTGAGCTTCTCCACTGCATTTTTAAAGGTGAGGAATTAATTCCTGATCGATACAAGGAACAGCAGGCTACCCCCTACCCCCACTCCCAGAATTGTCTTACATTATTAACTGAGCCTTGGCTTTGTCCTGGAATTACTTAAAATCACAATTCAGAGCTGTAAGACTCAGAGTCCCTCCAGATCCGGAGCAGAGGGGGGTGAGAAAGACCTTCCCCAGTATCTTCTTCCCCCTTGCAGAGACAAATCCACCCTGTTCTAGGTCTGATAGTTGAGGGCAAACAAGATTCATCATGCTTAGCATGACACATTCAAAAATAAGCACCAGAATCTGAAGTTTCTCTAGGTCTAGCTGGACTTTGTAGAAACAGGTAACTCCAAATAATTCTTCATGATCGAGTCTACCTCCCTTAACAATGAATGTGCCACACTTATTTTTGCTGGGTTTCTCTGTGCCATCACCATTACAAATTTCATTGACATCAAGACATCTGCCTTTAGAGCTGAAAACAAACTCAGTGTGTCCCAAGCACCAAGTTTTCCAGTAGTGTTAAAAATAAGGTTAAAAAAAAATAAAATCCAGGCTAGTCAACAGCTTTTGGTCATTGAAAATTTTCTGCTCTTCTCCAGACATGCATGTTGGGCTGTCATTTACTTTCCATTCCCATGATAGTTGGTGGCTGCTGTTTTTGATGATGCAGTTTGACATGGACTAGGTCAGGGGCAGGATGCAAGCTGGTCCATCAATCAGACTTAGAACCAGTTTTTGATTATTGGTCATGCTCGTTCTTACCCTGTCTCTCTCTCCCTCTTGGTAACACTCCTGCAGCTCTGAAGGCTTCAGCTGCTAACTGTGAGAGGTTCCTGGACTTCAGGCAGCATTTTGGGGTGGTTTTGGGAATCTTCACAGTTAGGCAGGTTCATTAGCATGCGCTCATGGTCTCATATTTTTTACTGCCTCTCTGCAGGGCTCATTTATTCCACTGAAATCAAACACAAGAATTCCCCCAAGGCACCCTTGTCAGATATGAAGTGACTGGGCTGCACGACACAGTCTTTCCAGGTACTGCAGCAGGTACAGGGAGGCTTACGATGGTTTTTGGTGTCGTATCAATTCATTATCAAAGGGAAATTGATGAATATCCACTTTTGCTGAGTTAGAATCTCCTGATGGCTAATGAGCGTGAATAAAACGTTATGCAAATTAGCGGCTGAGAAGGGAATTCGGAACTGAACTTGAATATGAAATAGGTCATTAGTACAACACGTCTTTAACATCTGTTGATTGTTTCTAATGTTACGTTTGTGGCAAAACTGTCTATGTTGAGATTTAGTGAGAAGAACTTACGCCGACCCCGCAGTCGTGCACACACCCTCTGAACTTTGTGCCACGCTTGATGTCAGGAAGCAGGAGTGATTCTGGGCAAACAAACAGGTCCCCACTCCTGGAGAAAAAACACAGTTTATGGCCTAGATTGCTATCTGATCACCTGCTCAGGACACCTCTGTATTATGTGTGCCAAGGTGGCTGTGCAGAGTACCTCATAAAATATGAATATTTCTTCCAGATATGATGGTGCTTAACGTGCATTTGCTGTATGAACACTTATAGGTTTCTATTATTATTTATAAGTCTACAGTGTGAGAAGCTTTTCTTTAATGCTCAAGAAGTGACAGTTTCCCTCTTGCCAAGGACAGGCAGAGAAGAGGACACATCAAGAGAAAGGCAAACAGCAAACACTATGCGTAGACAAGGCAAACTAGATTTTCTCTAAGCCATACAGGCCATCTAGGTGTTTAAAAGGAATTAAAATTGGAATGGATTTGAGCTTTGTGGGCTTGGTAGTGTAAGGTACAGTTTGTGTCTTGTCCTTTTGCTACAATCAGTCTGGGCTCCTGTGCGTGGGCTTGTTTAGGGCTTGGGGTTTTTTTTACCAGGTTGAAGAAAGAGTGATGAAAGTCCTCAAGTAAAACAGGAAAAACTGACTTTCTTTGAAGATAAGCTGCCCCAAAGGGTCTCCAACACATCACATCTCCAACACATCACAGCGGCAAGTTATGTTGGAGGCAGCGTGTCAATGGTCGTTAAAAATGAAAAACGAATAACGTGACAAAAAAACCACCCCAGTGTCAAAATAAAGGAATGTTTCTTTGTGGGAAACAGGCACTGGGATACACAGATGTACTCACATCCCTCACCTCCCCTGGGGCAGGACAGGGACCTCCCAGGAGGGCTCGGTCTCACAGGAAATGGTGATCATTACAGGGTGTTTTTAAATCTGGTTCTGCGAAGAAGCAACCTTCCAGTCTTGTGACATCCAAAGGGGAGATGGAAGGGGCGGACAAAAGGAAGAAAATCTCATTCCTTTTCATACCTTCCTCCTGCTCGGTGGTTCTTGAGCTGTCCATGAAGTGGGAAAGGTGCAAGAGGAGAAAAACAACTCATGTGCACCAAGCAACAAACTGTGAGCAAGGCAGTAAGCGCAGGATGCAGCACAGTGGGTTTCAAGCCATGGTACTGGCATGAAATTCAGTTTCTGCTCTCTGGGGTGACCACCAAACTCATCCCATCTTCAGGTACTCCAGATGAGGATATTTCTCTCTTGCCAGAAATTCTGTCCTTCCAAGATGAAGTTTCAGCTTCCACGACCGACTTCGGACAATCCTGTCAGAAGCTGCTACACAAACTCTACATAGGAAAGCATCAGGAGCCCCCATTCAAATGAGGTCCATCCTCAGGAGAGGGAGTGATAAAAAAGGTGGCTTGTTTCTCCATTATCACTTTAAATCCAGCACTTCATTTGCAGCCCCTGTTTATAAAAGAAAAAAGCAAACCAAGCCTTGTGGCAACAGGTGATCAAAGCTGACACAAGAGGCCCACCCAAGCCATGGTCTGGAGTTTTGGTCAGCAACAGAAGGAGAGCAAAATACAAAGGTCACTTCTGGATGAGATGCATAACCAAGGAGAACACAATCAGGGCAACAGTCCAAGCAAAAAACAGACCATGCCTCTTCAGAAATAAAAACATGGAATAGCAGGGAGACAGGGGTACTGTCCAAAATTTCAGTGAGGAGAGAGGATACAGCACAACACTTTTTCTGTTAGAGGGTTCTGCTCATCCCAGCCATGCTCTGTGTAGTGCCTGCATTTGCTTCTTAGTATAAAAAGTCATTCACTGCCTGATGTAGGAGCTTTGATCCAAGAGACTGGTGTCTCAGGATGTGCCAAAGCCTCACAAGACAGGGATCACAAAACACAAAACATGCCCTTTAGCAGAGCAAGCCAAGGCAAAAAGAGTAGCAATGCAAGTACTCGGGGCTTGGAGTTCTCCAAGCAGAGGGCTCAGGTTGTAGAGATCCTCATCAACACCCAGGGTAGTGATTCCAAAGACCTCATTCCAGATCAGAGCCACCTCTATTAACAAGGGGCAAGGAAAGACAGTAGGAGTTTCCTGATCTAACATGCACAGCAACCCTCTGAACTGGAATTCCAGAGCTGGTGTACGGAGCCACAGTGGGGCAAAGAAACCTGGCAGCCATGCACCTTAACCTCAGCTCTGGGACTGGAGCTGCCTAAACATCAGGATATCAAGAGTCACCAGATTTATTGAACGAGGACCCACAGCCCTTACCCAGACCCATGGCAGGCCCCCACAGCCCCCATTCATTGCCTCCTCACAAGTGCTAAAATGCACCTGAGCATCTGCACCTCCCTTCTCCAAACCACAGCGGTGGGCTACTACATTTATTATCCCATCACAATTAACCACTTCTGATTAGTTCAACTAATTACTGGGTGCTAGCAATTACTCACTGACAGGCCTCCTCAGAGTCTTTAATAGCTGTTCCCACAAGAACAAACAGGTGAAGGCCAGAAGAAAAAAGCAAAACAACTAAACAAAGGGGAAATGAGGGAAAGAATTAAGAAATCCCTGGACAGACCCAAGTCCTTTGAGATCCAGAGCAGCAAACAGCCCAGCTAATTAGCATGCCTGTTGCATTGCCAGCATGCATGGAAATTTTCCCTCCAGCCCTTTCTTTTTCTTGCAGAAGCCCATGATTTGGGATTTGTCCACAATACAAGCACTAGACAAGATGTGTTTGCACATTGTCGTTTCAACACTGCAATGTCTCTCAAAAACACTAAATCATGTCTGGGTAATTTTGTTTGGAGGGTGAATTTTGAATCCTAATCCATGAAGTGGAGGCATTTTCTTCGTAGCTGACTGAAGACCTCTGGCAACAGGAGGATTAGGAGAGAATGGAAAATCTGACAAAAGGGAAGCCTTAACTGATTGGGAACACACTGCTTTTATGGATAACAGAGGAAAAAAATCCTTAGGATGATGCTCTGCATGTTGTAATAGCAACTGTATGTTTTCTGTTTCAGACCCTGACAACAGAGCTTAACAGAAAATAAGTTGTTAATGACACTCATAGAAGAAATCTTTATCTGTATTAAATTCTACAGTATGCAGAAAAAAACATAGCTTTGTATCTGATGCTTAGAGAATGCTCTTGCTCCTATTGTCATCGAATTTTATGGGGTTTCCATAAACAGGAGAGCATCCAAATAGTGTCTCTGTTTCCAGGTGCTGCCTGCTTCACCCCCATGGATGCAGCACCTGGAAAGTGTCTGCTTCCAGACATCCTACTCCAAACCCTTTTGAATTTAATAATACTGACCTGACAAGCTTTAAGGGAGGATTTCAACAGGTCTGTAAAGCACATGTCTTGACTTCCAGGTGACTTTTTAACCAGAAGCCAGTCAGCCACAGACAACATGACCACGGGTCCTGAAGTATCTCAGCATCCCAGAGACAGTCGCCAAGCACAGCTGAGATCTTATCGGGAGGACTGTAATCCTGGGGAAGCTGCTGGAGAACAGACATTAAGCAGCCTGACAACAACAAGCCTGGTTCAGTGCCTTATCCCCCCCTTGCTCAAAGCGTGATTTTCTGAAATGATGAATGATTGTTTTCCAAGTAACGGGTTTGCACTGGAAACACTCGCTATTTCCCAAATTGCCCCTTCAATCTGGAAGGACTGGAGTGAACACAGGGGAATGTATCCAACACTTTGAGCCTTTCTGTGCCACAGGTGATGGTGGGAGGACTGGGCATGCTTGTGTGGAGCCTGGTGGAAAACATGATCCCCAGAATGGAAAAGATTCCTGAGCACAACACCTTGTCTCTGGGGTGCTGGGTATCTGTGTGGGGTGGGGTGAATCTCCCTCAAAGCCCACAGAGACAGACAGGATCATCTGCAGACCACAGAAGGAAGAAACACCTATCCCACATGGACATGAAATTATTACCCAAGTGCATTCCCTGCTTGAGCAGGAAAGGACAGTGAGCATGGTCAGGAGACCTCTCCCACCCTGACAAACAGCATCACCCAGGTCCTTTCCCTTTCTGAAGAAAAACAAGGTGGGGAAGAGGGGGAGAGCACAGCTAAAGCTAAATTGTGCCATAAAGCTTTTTCTTACAACAAACCAATTAACATCTGACTCTGCTATAGAACTCGAACAATGCTAAAGGCTGCAAAACGCTGTCTGAAAAGGCAATGCAAAACAATGGTCACACAAAGAGCCCTCGCCCAGGCAGGAAGGGCCCCCAGACAGCCCCTGATCAGCCTCTGCCCAGCCGTGGAGTGCTTTCATGCTCACGCCGAAAAGATGCAGGAAAGGTGTTTTGTTTCAAAGTGAAATCTTTCCGAACGAAGTGCGCGCTGCAGAAAGGCAGGGCAGGTGATGGCATCCCCTTGGACAGGAATGACAAGAGCCTTTTGCTCAGAAACCCACCCCCAGGTTCTGCTTTCTGCCCTCGAGGCACTCTTTGCTCTCGTACTCAGCCCAGGGATTCCCTCCTGTCCTGTTTGTGTGGAGATGGGAAGCAGATGAGGATGTGTGCAGCTGGCCACAGCCACCTCCTGAGTTCAGCCAAGCTCCTGCACCTCTAGTTCTGCTCCATTTCTGCAGCTACGTTCAAGGTGTGCAACTTCCATTCTTCTACAGTTCTGGATGGGTTTTCCAGACCTCAGGAGATTATCATGTGAACTGCATAAGAAAAGACTAAGTTTTAGCTCATGCTTTTGCTAATACATTCAGTGCTGTAGATCAGCTCAAGTTCAAGCAGCCATGAATATCTGTAAGGTTAGATTTGATACTTCTATTCAGCAATACTTTTTCCTGCAGACACACATGCACATAACACTGTTTCTTTGCTTAAAAGTCTTCATAAATTTTCACCTTTTTTGTTCATTTCTGCTTGCTTTCTATGACAGAACGTCTCCCAGGCAGGCTCTTGGAGATCTCAGGAACAACATCTTCCACGGTTGATCCCTTCATGGATCCTGCACGCACTTCTGGCAGCAGAGGCAGAGATGCAAGTGGCCTCCAATATTTGGGGACCCAAAGGGAAAGCAACAGGAGCTGATGCACTGACACCTGGGGGTCCTGGCAGACAACAAATTGTCCAGGAGCCAGCAGTGCCCTTGGAGTTAAGGCCAGTGGAATATTGCCATGCCTTAGAAAAAGCATTGCCAGCAGGTTGAGGGAGGTGATGCTGCCCCTCTGCTCAGCCCTGGTGAGGCTCATCTGGAGTGCTGTGTCCAGTTCTGGGGTGTCCAGTTCTGGGGTGTCCAGTTCTGGGGTGCCCAGTAGGGGAGAGACATAGAGCTCCTGGAGCAGCTCCAGTAGAGAGCCTCTAATTTGGTCAAGGGTCTGGAGAATCTCTCTTATGATGAAAGGCTGAAGAAGATGTTCAGTCTCAAGAAGAGGTGGCTGAGAGGGGACCTCATCAATGTCTATAAATATCTAAAGGGTGGGTGGCAAGAAGATGGACCAGGCTTTTCTTGGTGGTGCCAGCAACAGGAAAAGAGCCAAAGGGCAGAAAGTGGTACTGAGGGAGCTCCACCTGAACATGAGGAAGAACTTCTTTATTATGTAGTGACCAAGCACTAGAACAGATTGATCAGATTGTGGAGTCTTCCTCACTGGGGATATTCCAGAACCATCTGGACCCAATCCCATGCCCTGTGCTTTGGGATGACCCTGCTTGAGCTGGGACACTGGACCAGATCACCCGCTGGGGTCCTTCCAGCCTCACCCATTCTGTGATTCTGTGGTCTTGCCCACTATCCAAAGTACAACAGGTTTTGGTGTCCCAGGCTCAAAGACAATTGACAATTGGACTTGATGATCTTAAAGACCTTTTCCAACCTTAATGATTCTGATTCTATGAGCAGAGCCAGTGTCCAGGAGCAGCGAGCCATGGCCTGGAAAAGGTGGGTGCAGGAATTTCCAGAGGGACTCCTGTCAGAAAATCAACATCAGGAAGGAGCCTCTAGGGAGGGGAAGAGTCAGACCAGGTTGTCAGTCCATAGGGTATGGCTGACAAAGACAAGGTTCCTGCCACATCTTACAGAGGCTTTATTTCTCACCTGCAAGAAGAAATTCTGGCTCTCCCACATTCATGAGGAGGCACCTCCTACAAAGCATCCTCCACACTCCACCAGGCAGCAAAGCAACCGTGGTCAGATCTGACCAGCCTTGCCAGGGCCACCAAAAACAACAACCAGCCATCGTGGGCAGGTCAAGCAGTGCTGGGCAGGGCTCATGTTTGGGGCTGTGAGCCTCCAGGGGATGAGGCTTTGTTCAGAAGGGAGATGTGCCCAAGGAAAGCCCCACTGCTCCTCTGCACCAGCCCTGAGGAGCAGGTGGCCACAGTGTGAATATCCATGCTGGTCTGGGATGTTTAATATCAAACTGAGAGGGAATTAAGGTGCTTGGGTCTGTGACTGCTTTACATTAATTGTGGATGGTATGAAAACGTAACCCACTGGTTTTGCCTTTATGAGCAATACTTGGCTTGTTCTGCTCCCGAGCTTGTCTCCTGTGCAGTGTATTTCTTGTGCTGATAAATATTTATGCTCCGTGATTTTGATTTATACAAGGGGCTTAAATATTGTAAAGCTGCATATAACCAGCATAAAACAACATAAAACAAAGCACCAGTATCCAGAACGGGGTGGACTAAAAAGGGATGGCTCCTGCAGCAGCCAAATTTTACCCCAGAAATGACCTCTTCCCCTACCAGGAGCAGCACAAATTGGCAGCATCCCCCTCTCTGCTTTACAATTGAGATTCCCAACCTGTGTGTATCAAACAGGAGAGGTGTTTGCAGTATTGCCAAGGTTACTAGAGTGAAAACATTGCAAATGGCATTTGCATGATTGTACTTTCAAATCCTAACTTGTAGCAACAGTGCATTTTAAATGAAGGGGATTTATAACTCAAACCAGAACACTAATCATATTCTGGAGTAATAGGATTTATTTGCTGGTTGTTTTGGTGGTTGTGGGGTTTTTTTAAGCTCATAGACAACAAGCTATGTTCATGAAAAGGGAGATGGCTGGGCTTAAACCCTACTCCAACAACATTTTGAAAGGATTAGGAAAAAAACATGAATGTGCTCCATTTTCAATATGCAGTTCAGAGCCTCTGTAGTCTTTAATGCCTCCCTGCTATGAGAACATCCTAAATTGCTAAACAAGTTCAGACAATTCCCATTTTAAATGTGAAACTCAGATCAGCACAAAAAAAGAAGGAGTCGTCTGAGGATCAAGAATGGATGCTTAACAGCACCCAGATGTTCTCCAGCTATGAAATTCCTTACCCAAAGCACAGTGGGCACATTTTGAAGCAATGCTCAGTCCTCCACCAAGGCTAGGATTTACAGCCCAATATCAAGACCAGCTAAAGCTGGAAGCAGCTGTCATGTTCCCCACAACAGTGGATTTCTGGGACAGACTGTTAAGGTTCTGGAGCACCTGACTTAAAGGCATGCAATATTTATGGGAGAAAGAGCTCATTTAGGCCATCATTTAGGAGGTGAACTAAATCTCAGTGCCCATATTCTTACGTGGAATAAGTGGATTAAGTCAATGTGCACCACCCAAAGAGCTTGATTTTAATCTCCATGTCCTGCACACACCAGACTTACAGGAACAAAGGTGCTCCAAGAGGGTTTGATGATTACCAGAAATAGCTCCAAAAAATTCTCTGGATTTTTGACAAAAAGGAACTTTTCCAGACATTTCTGAAATATCTCTGTAAAACACTTGTTAAAGCCACCTTACAGGGCTTGTTTTAATATAAAAATTCTCAGAGGTGGGTTGTTAAGGTATTGTGTCAGACATGGAAAACCAGGAGTGCTTGTGTGGTCTGTTTCTGCAGCCATCTGAAGAGATAATAAACCTCATCTGACCACTGAGAACTTCATATAACACACACTAACCTCGTCACTTAAATTGCATGATCATATACTTGCTGGCAATTGATCTTAGACTAGTCAAAGGGTGTCAGTTTAGGCAGCTGAAACCACCACCTAAAATCTCCAGTTGTGCTTGGAAATTCTGGCCTTCAGTATATTCAGGGACACACTGATTTTATACAGTGTGTGTGTATATATATGTATAATTTCACACACACATACATACATCTATAAATGAAAAAATTAATCTGAAATATGTCGCCCCGCAATCTGTCAAATAAAGCTGATATAATAAATATGTCACTTTATTTAACAACTGATGCTGAAGAGAACTAGGCAGAATGAAAGAAATGAAGACAGGGCTTAGTAAAAACACTGAGGAAGGCAGAAATTAAAGCAATCAATCACATTCTCGTGGAATGTCTACACCACTCGAAATAATATTTTATTGTCTGCTATTGATTGGATGCCACTGAACAAAATTACAAACAATGAATCTGGTGTTATAAACAAGAATCACAATAAGAATAACTTATTTCAAAGCCTTGGCCATACACTTTGTAGACTGCAGAGTCCTGGACATCTGTTTCCTGTATCACCATAACCTAAGAGACATCCCTGCTCACTGACAATGGGGAGGCCAGGCTGCAACGGTGCTGAAATAAGGGTACACTCCCATTTTGCCCTCCTTTGCATTTCAAGTATGAATATTTAAAGCTTACAAAATTTGGTAGGATTAGGGGACCCCACTAGGTAGGGATGCACAAGAGAAGTGACACTGTTTTTTTCAAACAGTGAGATCTCAGTTTAGGAAGGAGGGGAATAGCTTGAATTTTATTGTGATGCAACCATAAGAAAAATTAAATAAATTATGATTAATCCGAGAGTAAAGTTGTGGTACTCAGCAGGCAGTCCCAGGCAAAGTTTTGGAAAGTGGAAGAAAATTTCAATGGCCCCACCAGCCAGCAGCCCCAAGTCTCTTGGCAGGTTTCTTGCCCTTGCTCCAGTGGGATGCTGCCAGTCTGATCCATGCAGGGACAAGGAACATGGGTCAGGACACAAGCTGAGCCTGATGGAGAGAGCACAGGACAAGTGACATCCTCTTGCTGCTCAGCAAGCCACAAGTCGCTCATCAAACACCTTCACTAACAGCACCAGGACAGCCTGGGAAGAAAGGTGCTGTTTATGCTGAGCACTGGTCTGAAAGATTCACCTCCAGAGAGAATGAGCTGACACAGCAGTGAGAAGAAGGACCCACAGCTGTTTCCAAAATCCCTCTGAGCTTGGCTTGTTCTAAGGAGCAATAAATATGTGGCAGGGGGATTTTTGAGCAACTAAGACAAAGTCCTTTCTCACCCCTCTGAAGCTCAAAGGATGATAAAACAGCACTAATAAAACCTCTAGAAAAATCAAATGAGATGTTTAGATAAGTCAGTCATTCCTGGTAGTATCCAGACTCTAAAATGAAATTGGGCACACATGAATGCAAAATGCTGGATGAAGAGGCAAGCAGAGAGGGTGGGATAGAAGACACATCTTCCCTTCCTGCATTGTTCTGGGATGCCACTGGGTTGTCATACATTAGCCATTTACAGACACATGCAAATGGCATGAAAACACTGGGCCAAATCCATCCACGGTGCAAGTGCATTGAGTTCCAGCAGATCTACACTGGGTTCTAATTAGGTTTATTATGTATAACTGAATATAATTCTAATTGGCAGCTTTGATTATACCCCACATCATTTCTGCTCTAATTTACCCACGTGGGGCGAGAAAGAGGGAACACACAGGTCTGGCTCCAGCAGTGACAGCAACAGGAGGAAGAGGGAAAGCCACCCCTGGAACTGTGCACAATGAGCACAAGTGGCTTGGAGATATTCCCCACTGAAGGAACATTTATCCTGCTGGTACTCAGGAATCAGGCTGTGCCTAATTTACCTTTATGCAGCTTTACCTACCCAGTAGTTGCTACCCACCCCTGTAATATCCAACCTCTATTACTAGAGATTTTATGGAGTGGGAGTCATTACAGGCACTTGGGGAGTAAAATCTCTGCTTGGAATGTGAGGAAGAGTGTGTTTTTGCATGGGTGGGATTGCAGTTCAAGGGATTTGAAGTTAATAATTATTTTCTCCTATCTGTCTCATATACTTCCCTTCTTTTATAGACTCTACATGTCCCAAATTAGGAGAAAATCTCAAGCCCACAGGGATCAGCAATGCCAACCCCACGATTCTGGGAAGGAGGGATACTTCCAAGGGACTTCCAGTTAATGTTGATGAGAGCTGTGTACACTGAGCACAGCCATCAACCAGTTTGGAAGGAAAAGCTGCTGTCCTCATGAATTATAGTCACTTCAGAAAGCTTGGCCTAGACCCTCACCAGGGTGAGATTGTCCTTGAAGGACTGTGACTGCCCAATATTATCCATGGGAAGATCCATGGATCATGGTTAATTGATCCTGTGGATGCTTTGGGCCCATAAAGATGATGGCCCCAGGTTGTAGAAAAGCTATGGAGGTAAAGGTACAAGTGGTTGAAAGACAAGATACAAAGTGGGAAGTGATGGCTCACTCCCAAACCTGCAGAGGTTTGCCCCAGATCTGGGTCTGGCCAACATCTTGATTGATGCCTTCGATGAAGGGTAGAGAACTTGCTTGTGAAATGGCTGGTGGGATCAGGTCCTAAAGGGTTGCAAGTGTTCAAGAGGACAGGAGCAGAAATCAGACAGGCCTCAGCCTGAAATGCATCTGAAAGCAGCAAGAAGGAAATCCACAGGAACGAGTTCAACCTCCTGCCCTCAGGAGGCACATCTCCAGAGCACAGGCAAACAAGAGGTGCTGGTTTATGGTCTGGGGACAGCAAAAAGAGCCACAAAGAGCCAGCAATGAGAGCAGCATCCCGTCAGAGTTGTGGGATGTACTGACTGGAGGGATCCACAGGGAAGCACATGAACCTTCCACAGCATAAAGGGGAACAACCCCCAAATTTCCTGCTGTGGCTCCCTATCCAAGACCAGGGCAGCCTCTGGGCTCCCTATTGAAGACCAGGGATGCTTCCTGCTCTCAGATCAATGCACACCCCACGCTCAGACCAATTTGGTGTTTGGTCACTGCTGAATCTCACGATGCAGCTCTGGCTTTGGGACCAAGCCAAGCTGTGCAGAGGAGGACACCACACGTCCACGGCACAGTTTTTGGGGTGGCCGGTGCGCTGCACCCAGTCAGCAGCAATGCTGTGTGCACACAGTGAGCATTTAGGGGGTGGAAGGAGCCTTCAAGATGCACAAAGCCAAATCTGTCCAAGAGTGAGCGGGGAAGGCAGCAGGGTGGAGGAAAGCCATCTGGCACCCTCTAGCGTGATGCTCTGAGAAAAGCTCGTCCCTGCGCGCCCAGCGCTGCTCCTCAGCAGCCTCCTTCCTCACCCCCACGCCGACCACCCGTGCCCGCAGGCTCCGTCTCATCAACCCCCTTTAATTACCATCCACTGTAGCAAGACACGAAACTCATTAGTGGGAGTGGCATCTCCTCGTGATGAGCCTGTCGTGTCCCAAGACATCCAGCACGTGTGAGCCCGATCGGAGGGAGATGCTCAGCCCAGAGAGGCTTTAAAGGAGATTTTCAAAGCTTTGGGGACCTGGCGTGGCTGAGAGTGAAGAAGTGGCAATGCCAGGGCATCAGGGCAGCACCACATGTGCAGGGTTGGGCATGAAAACAGACGTGTCCCAGGACACACGCTGGGAAATTAGACGTGTTGCTGTTGGACAGCATTAAGCTGGGAGAGAGCAGATTCAGCTGACTGTGTGATATCTGGGGTGGGACATTTGTATTAAAAGAGTCTAAATCAAAAAAACAAAACCGCCAAGGACAGGCCAGGGTGTCCCAGTCCAGCCTGTACCCAGCAGTCCAGGCACAGCTAGAGCCACCCAAGCACATTTCACTTTTTATGATTTGGCTCTCAAGTCACTGGAAGAAAAACAACTTTCTTCCGTTCCCAATCACCTTCACCGTCCTCCAGTGAACTTTTGGGTAATGTATGCTGTGTCATCGGAGCAGTGCTGCTCCGTGAATGGTAAACAGGCACCCATATATTTCTCAGGATGACGGTTCACAACCAAGGAACCAACACAGAGCACAGGCAGAGGACATAAAACACCCCAGCCCAGAGAGCACCATCCCCTTCCAGGCACTGGGACCACCCCCACGAACACTACTAAACAAAACGCCCTTCTATCCCAGGGCTTTGAAAGCAAAAGGGTTTTAGGGTCAGGCCATGTGGCAATGGGACAGTGGTTGGTGGCCTGACCTTCAGCACCCAGGATGGTGTGGAGGGGATGTAGGTTCCAGGAGCAGCTGCCTGCCATCAGAGACAGGACAGGGCCAAGTCCCAAAAGGCCACGTGAGTGGTACTGCAACTCCATTAATGTGAGCATCCCTGTTGACCTTGCAGAGCTGGTGTCTAACCAACCTTCATGCCAGTGAAGGTCACCCCTGCCCGACACATCACTGCTGGCATTTTTGGGTGTTGGAGGTTTCTATGATCTGCATGGAGTTTTGTGCTTGGTTTGGGGCCAGCTTGTCACCTCAAAACAGTCCTGTATCCTCATCCCTCATAGAACCATTTAGGTTGGAAAATGCCTCTAAGATCATCAAGCCTAAACCTCAACCCAGCACCACCAATTCCACCACTAAATCATGTCCCTCAGTGCCACATCTACACATCTTTTAAATCCCTTCAGGGATGGTAACTCCACCACTGCCCTGGGCAGCCTGTTCCAATTCTTGACAGCCCTTTCAGTGAAGAAATTTTTACTAATATCCAATCTAAACCTCCCCTGGCACAACTTGAGGCCATTTCCTCTGGTTCCCTCAAAGAAACCAACTCTGACTTCCCTACAAGCTCATGCTCTTCCTTGTCCTGTCAGTCCAACACCAAAGGACTCTACTTGGGTAGGAGAAACCCAGGGCCATGTGTCTCCTGCCTCACCTCTTGCATCCTCACCGCCCTCTTCCATGTCCTGTGCTCCTCTGAACCAGGAGCATATTTCCCAGGAAAACCAGCTGTCAGTAATGCAAGCCATGGATCTGGCTCGGCTCTGGGTAAAGCTGAATCCAATTTTACAAAATCCATCTCACAAGCAAGTTCATCTCCTATAAACAAACAGAAAACCTGGAACGTTTGCCTGGCCCCTGAAACAAAAGAAATTTTGCTACACAGCTTAAATTTTTATGGTTAGTTAGTGTAAGAGAGGCAGAAACACAAAAACACAGGCTGAGCCAGGATCTGTGCAAGCTCTCACACGTGGATCAGCCAGTGTATCCCCTTCATAACCTTTAAAATGCTTCTTGCCTGTTATGCTAAATTGCATGGCCATTTTATGATGTGGACACATGTTCACAGAGACCATCCATGGGACAGACTGATCTCGACTGATCAACCTATTCAAAAAAGAGTGACTTTTTTCCCTCCTTAGAGAGGTAAAATTTCTTCTGAAAACCAACCATTATTTTCAAACCAGAGTCTCACCAAAAATGAGTAAACTGAATTCAGTGAGCTAAAGGTGTCAGAGGTGACTCAAGCCAGGTTTAAGGCTTCCAAGTTATGACCAGATCACCAGCCCCCATCAGAAGCAGCAATATTTTTTGGAGGAAGATAAACATTAAAACAATTCCCTTACACCAGCCTTTCCACTTGCAAACCACAGCTCCCTTGAGATGTGTGCTGCTTGAATCTTTCTGGGAAACCACAAAAAGATACAGTCTTAACATAAAAACCTGACAGAAGCAGTGCTTCAGAGGGCATCACTTTCAAAACAGGTCTTGGTTGCTCTGTATCCTGCCTGCCACAGCAAGCACCTAGAGAAGAGTAGCAGACAACTCAGTGTGTAAAATTGGATTGTATTTTCTAGTTCTGCACTTAGGGAGGTCACAAAAGGAAGAGAAACTGGGGTCCAAACCTGATACTTGATCTACTTTGGTGCAATATCACAGTGATCCATGCCCACAGCTGTTCAGGGCTACTGCAGTAGGAAAACTAATGCAATGATTACCAAATCAAATGGGACAACTTTCATCTTCCCACTGCCCTCCCCAAAAGTTTTGAATAAGAGTCATTAAATGAAAGCTGGAGGGCAGGGAATTTCTCAAGGCCAACTGATGCATCTCCCTCATGGAAACTGCAGCTGGTGAGGGCTTGGCCACCAGACCTCAGCAAGGGGACAGGGCTGTGTCGGTGAGAGCAGAGTGAAATCAGTGATTGTGAGAGAAACAGCCTGAGCTGTTGTAAAACAGGAGCTGAAACCAGTGGAGAGAGGAGAGGAGAGGAGAGGAGAGGAGAGGAGAGGAGAGGAGAGGAGAGGAGAGGAGAGGAGAGGAGAGGAGAGGAGAGGAGAGGAGAGGAGAGGAGAGGAGAGGAGAGGAGAGGAGAGGAGAGGAGAGGAGAGGAGAGGAGAGGAGAGGAGAGGAGAGGAGAGGAGAGGAGAGGAGAGGAGAGGAGAGGAGAGGAGAGGAGAGGAGAGGAGAGGAGAGGAGAGGAGAGGAGAGGAGAGGAGAGGAGAGGAGAGGAGAGGAGAGGAGAGGAGAGGAGAGGAGAGGAGAGGAGAGGAGAGGAGAGGAGAGGAGAGGAGAGGAGAGGAGAGGAGAGGAGAGGAGAGGAGAGGAGAGGAGAGGAGAGGAGAGGAGAGGAGAGGAGAGGAGAGGAGAATAGACTGTTTCAGTTGGAAAGGACTTGCAATGACCAGCTCCCTGACCAGTTCAGGGCTGACCATGGTAAAGCCTGTTACTAAAGCACTGTCCAAACGTCTCTTAAACAGTGACAGGCTTGGGGCATGGACCAAATCTCTGGAAAGCCTGTTCCAGTGTTTGATCACCCTCTCAGTAAAGAAATGCTTCCTAATGTCTCATCTAACCTCCTCCAGTGCACCTTTGAACCATTCCCACACAGTCACAGGATCCCAGAGAGAAGAGCTCAGTATCTCACTCTCCACTTCCCCTCCTCAGGAAGCTGTAGAGAGTGATGAGGTCACCCCTCAGCCTCCTTTTCTCTGAACAACACAAAATCAAAGCCCTCAGCAGCTTTTCACAGGACATTCCCTCCTCTGCTTTGTTGCTCTCCTCCAGACACATTCAGTGACCTTCACGCCCTTCTTAAATTGAGGGACCCGGAACTGTCCACAGTGCTCCAGGTGAGGCCACACCAACACTGCAGAGAGCAGGACAATCACCTCTTCTGTACAGCTGGTCGTGCTGTGTTTGAAGCACCCCAGGGTGGATTTTGACCTCTGGGCTGTCCAGTCTCGCTGCTGACTCGTGCTGAGCCCGCTACCAACCAGCACCTCACTGTCCCCACATCTCAGCTGGGAAAAGAGAGGAGTGCTCAAGCAATGGCACTTATCTGGGTTTGTACTATTAGGGAAAAAGCTTTAAACTCAGCATATTATTTCTTGGTTTCAGTTACTAAAACAGGGATAGATGTTTTTCCCTCAATCTCCCTATTATCTTATTCCTCTTGCTTTTTCTTTAGCCATTACTCAGTTTAACTCAAACTTACTGTTAAGTGTACTCCCATCAATGCTGGTCAACAAAGCATTTAGGCACGCGCTTAACTCAAAGCAGATAACTAAGGCACATTCAGCAAAACTCACCCATACACCTCACTTTTTTTTCTCTGAAGAGAGGCACTCTGTCGTTTTAAAAGCTGTATTTCTTTTCAGCATAAAGTACCACAGCCACAAAAATCAATGCACTCTGCTCCATCAGTGTGCATCTGTCACTCACTTCCCAGCACGGGGAAAAGAAGAGGCACACACAGAAAACACTCACCCAGTCCCTTTCCTTTAAGAACAGCTGAGCATAAAAAGATGCATAATTTAGCAGAACGGTTTTATTTGTGTATCAGGTTATTTTAAACGTCAGCTGAGGTTATGTTCTTGTCTTGAGTTGCTGCTGGGTGGTGCTTCAAAGTCATTCTGAGTCACTGCTCTCCATCTTCATCTGCTGATGGGCCCCCAGGTAGTGATGGAAACATAACATCCCTTGACATGGATAACCTCCAATAAAGGAGCAACTTCCTTTTTGACACGCTGATTAGAATAAATGAGGGGAGGTGGAAGGGAAGAGGAAGGTGACTGTAGCTCTTGAAAAGCAAAGACAGTGGGCCACATCCTGCTCTCTGACTCTGTGCCATCAGATTCACTGCAAGTTATTTGCAAAATGGCAAGAAACTCATTAGATTGCTGCTAGGACTATTGATGGAAATGCAAATCTTTACCTACAGGACCTTATTCCGCAGCAAATTAACAGCAGGCTGGGGAAAACCAAAAATCTGTAGTCTTGGGGCTGGGAGTCCATCAGAATGAAGTATAACCTGTTTTTCAGATATCAGTCCAAAAAAAAAAGACAAGGTCTAACTTCATTCAGATTTTCCATTAGTTGCACCAACATTGATTGAAAAGAAATTCCTCCATGTTTCCATGAGCCTGAATAAGGTGAGGATCAGAGCCTGAGCATTCCATAAATTTGACTGGTACATTATGAAAGGGCTGTACTCAGAGAGACACAGTCTGGCTGGCAATTTACAAGACCAAGGGAAGACTCAAACTCCAGAGTCGAGTTTTGTTTTGGCCTGACACAAGATTTTACCAGAGCTCTTAATTCTTTCCCTTATCTTCCATGGGCTTTGGATTAGGCTCCTTATAGTAAATTCAGCTTTGGCTGCCCAACGTGATACCTCAAGAGATCATCTAGCTGAGAAACCAAGTAGAAGGTTTCCAGAAAAATCCTGCCCTGGTCTTCCAAGGGATCCTGCTGAGATGGTGACTGAGTCTTTGCACTGTTCCCAGTAAGGCCACACGGAATGGGATCACACAGCCAGGGGCTTCAGCTCTCTAAGAAAGAGCATGAACACCCCCACCTCAACCCCTCATTAGGCCTGCAGTCACTGTCACAAGCTCATTTTACACAGAGAGCCAAACATTGTCATTTACACCAATAAAAAGCTGAATTCAGCACTCTTTCCATAAAACGGATCGTGAACCCTTAACACCACTTGCCTCTCCTTGGAATAATAAATTATGAGGACAAATGGCAGAATCATTATCAGTTTCAATATCCAGTCATAAATAGTCTTGTAAGAACACTCAAATGATGGTGTTTTATTGCATTAGATATCACTTGCCATTAATTACAGCATGAAACTTTTGTACTTTGATGAAAAGCATTTTAGCCAGCTCAGATATAAATTTAAAACAGTCTTAAAACAAAAGTCACCCCAAGCTGTGGAGTGGGGTTTTTTTTAATCTATAGATCTGAACACAAAATAGCATTTTTGGCTTGGAATGACACAAAAGCCAGGTTTTATAAAAGCTATTTTATTGCACACTCATTCAGCTTCAGCGCTTACAGCAAACCAACAGTACCCATGACTATGTTTTACAATAACATTGTTGGCAGCCAGATTTCACTGCTAGAGATACTTCATAGTTCATTTGGTTTAGTGGGGGTTTTCTTCCTAATGATCAAGTGCTGTCATGAATCAACTTGATCTAGTTTACGTTTCTGCCCTGTTTCTTTTGTTTGGATCATTTCTCCCTCCTTCTGTTGCTGTAACTCACCACGCAGGACAGGATCACAGCTGGCTGTAGAGCAAGCCTGGCACCAACAGCAGCTGCTGGGTCAGTCCCCAGAAAATCTGGGGTACACACAAAATCCCACAGAGAGAGAGAAATCTCAGTTTTCAAATGATTGTGGGATCTGTTTTCAAATTTCCAGTTCAGAGGGATTCAGGCTGAGGCAATTCACATTGCTGCTTCATGGCATTGATCACAATTTGCATTTGTTTGCAAAAGGGATTAAAGGGATTATCCCAACCCCACTCTGGGCATGGCAACCTTGCAGCCACCACAGCCAAATTCCCCAGAGACCAGGATTCAGAGCCTCTGCTCAGGTGAACAACAGCGTATCTATTATAGCAATCCCTCTGAATTCAAACATCCATACAGGAATGCACAGTCCCAAATCCAGGTGCACTGCAGCAGTTGTACTGGATCCCATAGATTTTTCAGTAGATTTGCAGAGGACTTTTTGCTTTCGTTTCCCAACCCTCCAGGAGGAATTATGGGTAGCCCAGTATTTATATTATTCTCATGAGACCTGGAAGACCAAGGTTTGGCTTTTGTCCTTCCAAAGGTTCCCATTTTGCCCAGGCACACAGGAAAAACACCCAGTTTCTCAGAGGTATGGTGGGAATCTGCTCAAGCTTAAGAGAGCTAAGATTAGGAGTCAAAATCCTGTGACAGTCAATGGAGATGGGGTCCCTGCATTCCACAGTGACTTCTTGCCCTTCCCATGCCTGGAAATGGTCCCTAGGGAGATTTGCTCTGTGACCTCCACGGAGACAAAGGTGAAGCTGACCTGTCTGCAGTTTCCTTAGGTCCTTTTTGCTTGATGACCCCGGTATCAGCCTCTTCCCAGTCACTGGGGACCTTCCACGGTCACCCCCCCCTTTCAGAGATGAGCAGTCTTGCAGTGGCATCAACCCCTTCCTCAGCACCCTTCAGCACATCCCACCTGGCCCCGTGCACCCAGGTGTGCCCATTTTGTTTCTCCAGTCCCTAAATTGATCCTGGTGGCACCTACCTCTCCTAAACCCTGCCACTGGGCACAGAGATGAAGAGGTTTGACAGCAGACCTTGCCAGTAATGACAAAGAGCACCTCAGCTTTCCCCGTGCCCTTTGTCACCAGGTTGGCCAACGCATTCAGCAGCAAATCACTATGTTCCCATTTTCCCTTTCCTGATTATTTACTTATAGAAATCCTTATTCCTGCCCTTCACACCCTCACCAGTTTCATCTCACTTTTGGCTTTTTGAATTTCATCCATGTTAGAGCATATCTGAGATCTGAGGACGAGTGACATTGGCCAAGACTCATCAGCACCTGTAAAAACAGATGTCATTGTCGCAACTTGACTGTTTCTTGAAAGGGCGACCATTTGCTTTTTGACACAAAAGTGAGAAATTGAAGAAAAACAGCCTAACTGCTCATTTAAGGCAGCCTGTTCCTTCCCTTCTGCTTAGCCAGTTAAAACCTCATTTGACAATCTGAGAGTTTAGCTCCCAGTGCTCTTGCTTAAAATATAACAGATGGCCTCTAATAAGTAAATTGAAAAGTGCAAATAAGGTTAAAACAATTTTTCTTTATTGAATATCATTAACTTCAAGGCTGTCCACTTTAAAATGCTAATTAAACCTCACTTCCTTTTGCAGGGTTCTAGTGAAGAAAGATTGCCGTGGGGTAAATTCCTCTTGTTTGTAGAGGACCAGCCCAGCAAATTGATAGCAAACTGGGCTATTACATGTCCCAAGATTAAGAAGTAGAGTTGGAAGCTTTCCATTATTTGTCCCTTCCATACTAGTTCCTTCCCACAAACCAAACACAGTCAAGAAGGAAGAGGTCAAGTGTGAAACCCTGCTCTGTCCACACAGCAAACAACAGTTTCTCTAAAGGTCACTGTTGGTCCAAACCAGTGTTCACACAGGATTTCTAACACCTTGTTACCACCCTACAGCATGTTGTACTGCAGGTTTGGGGCTCTGTATTCCTGGCACCACGCACAGAGTACAAGAGGTCCTTCAGTGCCTCGCCCCCACCTTGCTCCTAATTTCCAGTGCAAATTTATTCCCAATCAGTATGTGTCACTTGCTCGTGTGCCAACACTGTTCTTTGGCTTGAAGAGCTTTTTCCACCCCCAGCCTGAAGGATTTTTACTGAATAACCCAACTGCTTCGTGCTTCTGGCAAAGCAAGTTAAACTTTCAGCCTCCTCTCCAAGGACAGCCCTCCCTGTCCCCTGATCAAAGTACCAGCCCCTCCCTCACCCCTTCCAGTTATAATTCTTCTTCCTTCAGCACAAGAGAGCAGATCTGGGTGGGTCTTACCAGAGTTCTGCATGAGGCAATGCTCCCATCTCAACTGGAAAGGCACACAGGTAAAGCCCAGGATAATATTCACCTTATTCACAGCCAGGTCATACTCACGGTTTTCAGCCATCGTGTAAAAAAACTAGTATGTTTTTTTACCTTTCACCTCCTTAACTCCTGCTGAAAGCTGAGCTCCCAGTCTGAGGCAGGTCCAAGAGGCACCACGACTCAGCCCCCAAAGAGAGCCTCATGTCCCACTGATGCAAAGCAGCCAACTTTTTGGACAACAGCCTCAGGACAACAGCCTGTCACCAGGAGCAGGGAGCTCCCCCTGTCTGGTGTATTTGACCCCTGGTCTGGGCTTGCAGGCCACCTTTGGTAGGCTGCAGGAAGCTCAGGGAGGGAGAAGTTTCCATGTCTGCTGTAAACCTGAGCTGCTGCAGAGGAAAAAGTCAAGATGCATCGGGCCAGAAGAAAGGGAGCCTCTGAGTGCCTGGGTCCCCTCACCAAGAATTCCTGAGTCCAGATGCATTGTCCCTCCCCCTCTAAACATGGTTCTCAGTTGTCTGAGCAAATTAATTTACTTTGTCATTTAAAGATTCAGAGTATAAATTACAAAATGCAGTACTTGGTACAAATTGCACGTCCAGCCTCACCTCAGTGATTTCTCATCCAGACAATCTAGCTGAACATCAGCATCCTTCACTTCAAACTACTCATACTATGGATAATCCAACACTGCCTGTCCAGCAAACCTGAGTTACAACAAAGTTTCTGGGCCAAGAGGGAAGGGAAAAGAGCCTCTTGGCATTTCCTCTGATCTTTATGGGAATCCCTTGTCCCACAGAGGCTCAGCTTTCTTGCTGTGGAAGCCCATGAACAAGGAGGGTTGACAACAGGCAGGGGCAGTTGTAGCACCACTTGTTTAACCAGTCCATTTATTAATCATGCCAAAACCACACACAACACAGATCAAAACAAAAAATCTGTATTCACTGGACAAACAGAAAATTGAGTCTGTGCTGAAAGGTTTTTGGGAGAGTTTGCCAAACATAGAATCACAGAAGGGTTTGGGTAAGAAGGTATCTTAAGACCAGCTGGTTCCAATCCCCCTGCCATGGGCAGGGACACCTTCCACAAATGAAAAACAACGGCTGTATTTTCTGAGCCAAGAATCACTCTGAGGAAAATAAAACACTTTCACAGCAAGGGAGGGTTTGAAATGCAGCTTATTTGCTCATTCATTCAGTTGAACTCTCTGATTAAATCACATATTGGATTAGCTGCATTCAATGTCTTCTCTTTCCTCTGTTTGAGTAGGCGTTCCCTCTAAGGGACAACAATTACAGGGACCCAAAGAATTTAACTGAGAAATGGAAATTGGGAAAACATTGCTGCCTTTCAACAACACCTTTCTTGATCAAAAGGGTATTTCTGCTATATGCAACTGTCCTCAAGCAGGGCAGGAACCCAGCAAAGAAATTACTCCAGGAGTGACAGGGGAATGTCCCATCCTAACCTAACAAGCTGTGACAGCTGTGTGAAGAGATGCTCCCAGGTGGCATAAGCTGTGATATCAAAGCTGTGTGACTCCTTTGCTTCTTGCTTGCTTTCTGCAAGATGTTATATTTTAAGATAAAAATCCTCAGCTAAGAGGCAGCTCCATTTCTGCTCCAAGTCCTTCTGTTACACAGCATGGCTTACATTATTTTTTAAGGAGAACTCCATCTTCCAAAACACCAGTATTTATCAGACCTGGAAGAGAGTTGAGGGTAGTGCATACATGTCAATCAGAGAGTAAATAGTGTCCTCAAACAGCAAGTTGAGCAGACCTTTGTTTTCCTGTGCAGAGCTTGTCTCAGTCTTAAGGGAGCTGTCTTTCACTGAACCAGGGTTCTGAGCTTGCAGGCATAACACAAAATGCCTGAGAGAGTCCAGCTTGAAGGGATAAACACAAACAAGGGCATGCAACTAAAGGACAAAAAGCAAGAACGTAAGTAACAAAGCTCTCAAACTGTGTGTGCTGGATATCTCCATGCAGGTGTAAGGAGAGGCAGTCTGAGGGGAGCTGGGGAGGTCACTCTCATGGATTTGACAGTAAAAACAGAGCTGTCCTGGAACAAGAAAGCTTTCCAGCTGTGCAGTGGTAACTGGGGACAAATCTTGTCCCCAAAGTTGAGACCAGCTTTCAATCAAGTCTTCAGGAGTTTTGGCACAAGAAGAGAAACTGGCTTTTTCAGTCCTCATCTCCACACCACTGCCTTTCTACTCAGTAGGGAGAAACTGCTCACTCAGGAGACAAATCACCCGATCTGTTGTAGACATCTGCCACAAGGTAAGATGAACAACAGCCAGAAATTCCTCTCCCTTGTGGTCCTCTCCTTTGATTTCTAAAGGAGCCCATATGACAGCAGACAGAGATGTCTACACTGGTCAAATGAATCCCACACCTGAGTGACCAGACTCCTGTTTGGCTGATGAGATGTTAAAAGAGGAACGACAACCAGATGGATGCATTACAGAGTACTCTGCCAAAATATACCCAATAAAAGCATCTTAAGAATGTGTCACAAATACCTGTCATCTAAAGATGTTAGCACAAAAAACATGGCATGAAATTAGTAATATCCCCAAAGTAGGCAGGCTGGTGATTGAACATCATGTCTGATGGGCTAATGGGCAGGCTGACACCTCAATGGATGAGGTAACTCGGTGAAAGACTGGAATCAGAGATTGTGGCATATCCATAGGCAGTGATAGCTGGTCCTTCACCCTTCCCCTCAGGGTATGTGCTTCAAGAACACTGAATCAAGTCAGTGAGTTCCCACAGTGGTTGAGACGTTCCTAGAAGTCTGGGATCACCACAGAAACATTGTTATGTTTGTCGAGGCCAACTTTTAGAAGCGGCAGAGAAGCAGAAGAACAAGAAAAGCAAAATGACTCTTGGGGCTGGATTTCAGCAAAGTGTCACGTAAGAGAAGATCTCAGCATCCCTCAGAAGTGGAAACAGCCAACGAGGTAAACCGTCTACAAGAAAAGGTTGTTATCTGCTGCAAGAGAGGAAAAAACTGGTTCTAGGTGGAAAAAATAATCTAAAAATATTACATTCTGGCAATGTAAGTTGTGATGGCCGAAAGCTAAACCACTTGAACTGGTTAACCAAAGAGGCTTGATCCAGACTGCAATCAAAGCACAGAAAGTGAGCAGGGGTTACCCAAAGAATTCATTCAGACTTCTTTTGCCTTGAACATCACATAGCGCTTTTGACCTGCACGAAATGAGCTTAAAGTAATAAAGAGGTACGTTCCTTTGGTGCAGACATGATTTTGTACCCAATTTGCACAAGAGTATAAAATTTCAAGCCACATGGAATCAGGACTACAGTCACCTTCAGAGAAGCTTGTTAGGGAAACACTCCTCACAGAACAGGGATGCCCCTGGTACCAGATGAGTGAATGCTCTGCCTATTTTCCTTTGCCATTTGTTTGGCCATTTCAACCCATTTTAACATGAGGGTCAAGATCGCACCAAAATCAAAATCCGAGAGGTGACGTGAAAATTCATCAGCCATGGGGATGAAAAATCCAAATTTCTCCAAAGTCCCTTTCTCCTAAGGAAGAGGTTTGAAATTGGCCTCATATTGATGACAACACCAAGACCAGACAGTCTAGTTCTCTAAAATGGTGCTCCTTTTTTCCCTCAGCCCCTAACCTGCATGCAGCAGTCTGGGGACCAAGGTAATAGAAATAAGGATAAAACAAACGATTTGTTCAAAGTCCTGCTTTGGCTTTTTGTGGCTTTAGAGACACATCCTTCACTGCATTGCTCTGTGATCTGTGGTGGTAGCTCAACTCCAAAGGAAAAGCAAGCTGAAAAACAAAAAGGTCCCCGTGGGATCACACACGGTGGTATTCAGCTCAATTACTTATTAAAGCACCGACACAGCATAGATTTTTTTTCAGTACATTACTTATTCAATCAGAGCTCCAACTCTCTCAGACTGATCCCTTAAGAAAAAGCAAACATCTTTCCCTGTTTGTTTCCAGCTGCATCACAAAAGACTTTAAAGACGTCAGGCTGCAAAGAAAACTGTTTGTCTTTGGGTTGTTGTACAGCAAGAGCTTGTGGGTGAATCCAGTG
Organism: Daphoenositta chrysoptera; assembly: GCA_013397915.1. NCBI lineage: Eukaryota > Metazoa > Chordata > Aves > Passeriformes > Daphoenositta > Daphoenositta chrysoptera. Next base: position 1,227,441 of record VZRO01002985.1, read on the forward strand.
CAGCTCTGATTGACTGGTGAGAGCACAGGGCCATCGAGCTAGGGAAGCTGCTTGGGTTTTTCCATGTAACTCCATGACCCACCTCCAACCTAGAGTAGCTTTGCTTGTGCAGGACAGGAGCTGCAGGCTAGAGAGCAGTGAACAATCTCTTTGTGGCAATCAAGGGGTTTTGGTTTCTTTTTACAGGAGATGAGATCAATTTTCCATCAAGTTATTCTAGACTGGGAATAGTTAATCAGATATTTCAACACAGAAGCTAGACTTTCATCTAGACAAGATGGGCATGCCAAGCTGATCACCTTGAGGAACAGTAAGGTCCCCCATGGAGGAGGGAGGGAATCAACCCCTATCAAATATTTAGAGATAGAAGACATTGCCCTGCCATTAGGTTTCTCTTAGCTAAGCTGTTGATTAAGTCATAGAACCACTAAGGTTGGAAGATAACTCCAAGATCATCGAGTCCAGCTGATACCATAACATCACCTCTACTCCAGACAGCCAGAGGAACATAAGTTAGACAAGCTGGCAAAATGCCCACGTGGTTTTTGAAACCAAAGGGCACCAGATCCTTCCATCACTGGGGATTTTTTTAAAGGGATGTGCACGTGAGAGCAACAAGCTTGTGTTTCCTCGGTGAGCTGATGTGCATTCCTAGAAGGACAAAAATAAAAGAGTAGTAGAAGTCTTACAGCAGCATTTCTTCAAAGGACCTTTCAAGGGGGAGATTTATTGAGTCTTATTCTATCAGACACTAGTCAGTGAACATGTGCAACTTGGGTGAGCTGGAAAAAAACGAGCTTGTCTATAAATTCTTGTACTCCAGACACTGTTCCTCAGAGGCCAGCCCTAATAAACCCATCACCACGGCAATACTATAATTCAGTGGTGGCTCACTCCTGGCCCTTCAGAGCCCTGCATCCAAATCTTTTCTCAGGGACTCCTGCCGAAAACAGACAGTGCACCAGCTGCCCTGAGGAAACAGCATTTTAATGCTAATGTGGGCCATGTCAGAGAGCCCCAGACCAGCCCAACAGATAAGGGAGTGTCTCCTCTCCCTATCCAGAGAAGAGCTCAGGCCCTGAAAGTACCTGAATCATCCAGCCAATATCCTACTAGCACCACATAATACTTTGCTAGGAGCCAAGATATTAACTGGAAAAGTTCTGCCATGTGCTATGAGCTGGGAAATGTAAGCTTTAATCTTCCTCAGCTGAGTAAGAAACTGATCTTGAGCCTCCCATTTCACAAGCAAATAAAGCCAGAAAGCTACAAGAGACAATAATCTTCTCACTCTGACAAACCAAATGAGCTACTCAAGAAATTGTCACCAAAACTGCACAAAGCTGAAAGATGTAGAGAAGGCAGAGTTATTGAATGCCTTCCTTTCATCAGTCTTCACTGGTAAGACCAGCCCTCAGGAATCTCTGACCCCTGGAGACCAGGGTAAATGCATGCCAGGAGGAAGACGTTCCCTTGCTCTTCAAGGGTTTGGAGAATCTCTCTTATGAGGAAAGGCTGAGGGAGATGGGGTTGTTCAGCCTCGACATAGACCAGGCTCTGCTTGGTGGTGCCCAGCAATGGGACAAGAGAAACGGGCAGAAACTGATGCACAGAAAGTTCCACCTGAACATGAGGAAGAACCTCTTTACTGGGCAGTGACC
>VZRO01002985.1:1229225-1283005 GCA_013397915.1 Daphoenositta chrysoptera
CCTTGAAGGCCCTTCAAATAAATACCCACCTTTATTCCCTTACTCCTGTCTGGGCTCTGTTTATAGGTGGCCTCTTAAGGCATCAGAACGGATCACCCAGAGAGGGTGTAGAGTCTTCCTCATTGGAGATATCCCAGAACCACCTGGATACAATCCTGTGCCTTGTGCTCTGGGATGGCCCTGCTGGAGCAGGGAAATGGGACCTGATGACCCCTGTGGCCCCTTCCAACCTCACATTCCATGATTGTGACCTCCCTGAACCCTTTCGGTTCAGAGTGTGATTAACTTTGACATCAAACCAGTAACCAGGCAGAACTTCAGGCTAATGATGATGGTAATGCTGCTTGAACTAGCAGGCATTTTTTAACTTGTGTTAATTAATCCTTCTGCATTTCTCTACAGCCTTGCTCAATGACAAAGCAACTGCTGACAGTGGAGGCCTGCAAGAAGTATTATATGTTTTAGCACTGTACCTTTGGACCCAGAATAATAAGCACATAAAAGAGATAGATGTGTATTTCTAATGCCACCTTTTAAAGCAATTGCTTAAAAGAAGCCTGCTTTAGCAACTCGGAAATGTAATTCTTGACCTTCCTGAGTAATCATGCTAATATCAGGAGAAGTTGTAATTATTCAGTTGTGAACAGAAAAAAGGTACTGTTCGTACTCAAAAAGTGAAGCACTTAAATATAAAAGGGAGAGGAAAGAGGATTGTGAGTATTCCCTGGCCACTCCAGAGGTGAGTCACAGCAAGGGCTTCCCACTCTCAACAGAGGTGTGGCAGGGATAGGGAGAGTGCTCCTATGCCCCCAGAATGTGTAGAATATGAATTTGAATCACCCAGCTCGAGCAGGGGCACAATCCAGCTCTCAGTCAATAAAGAGATCCTCTACCCTCTACAATTCCCTGGCTTATTCCCAAGACACGTTACAGCTTCTACAGGAAGGGAAGAAAGGCTTCAGTCACTTTCATTAAACAATCTGCTTTATTCCCAGGAGAAATTTTACCCTAAGGGAAAGATACCAGCACCACAGAATGCAGTAAAGTGTTCCCACTTGCACAGGGATGTTCATTCAAATTCTGCAGCTTCCACACATCTTTGCAGAAAGATCTCCTGGCTCACATTTTCTAAGATTTTCTCAACTAGAGGCTACTTAATCTGGACTAAAACATTTGAAGTGAAACAGTAGCAACAGAGCAAGACAATCAGCTATTCTGCTCAAGATCTCCAAGAAATGGGATATTGGGGGTATAAGAAAAGAATTTACCTTCCTGCCCTGTTGAGAGCAGAGCAGGACACAAAGAATTTCACAGCCATGACAAGGAGGAGGAAGAAAAAGAGTAACCCCAAGCTGGTGTGCAAGTGAACTGACTCTGCTTTCTAAAGCAGAAAAGAGATGAGTGAAACTTCCCGTGCTTGGTGTCTTGTTTTCTTTTTTACAGAACTGATGTCAAGTTAAACATTGTGCAGTGGTGTTTGTATCACATAAGATCTCTGTGCTCTCCACAATCTATAAAACCCTCCCATATCACATTTTATCACACAACAGACTTTCCATAGTGTCACATGCCAAGAATTCCCCTTCTCAGAGGATCCCAGGGAGTCTTTAAAGACTTTAATCAGCCTTCTCCACATATTAAAGAAAGATGGGATTAAGTAAGTGTGCTTATGCTTTCTGTAGAGGCAAAGATATAAACAGCTCCAAGTTACAGATGAACAGAAAGATCATTTCAAAACATTTAAGCAAGACAAGTTGAGGAATTAAGATACTTTGCTAGACAGGTATGCCGAGGCTGTCATGCCAAACACATGGAATCAAAGCTGGCAGAGATGGGTAGAGTGACTCACATACACAAGGCACTTGACTTTGCCACCAGCTCTTCCAAAACAGCAAGCACAGTCCGAAAAGTATCTAAGAAAAATTGAGGCCACAAACACACAGAGCAATATGATGCTTTTTTAATCAGGTTTTCAATCACAATGTAATTTTTTCCCTACCAACACACTCAAACACAGACATTTAAAAATTATTTGTCTACAAGGAGAAATGAAATGATTTAAACAGCTCCAGTAAATTCTGAGCAAATCTCTTCTGATCTTCTCCTTGGGAGTCCACTCAGCCAACATATAAATTTTGTTTGCTTCTATTTCGCAAGACAAGAAGAGGCTGGGTTGTAGATAACCTTCTGTTCAAGCTCAGCATATCTTTTCAGAAGTGGACGATAGAGCTAAAAAGGAAAAAAGAAATAAATATGTCTCGTTGAAAAATTAGATTTTTAAATTACACTGCAGTTAAAAAACATCTTCAGATATGAAAAATGCTGCATGTTCACAGGTACCTGAAGGTTTGGGCTGGTTTTTCCCCAATTTGCTCATGAAAATGCTGCAGAATTTTCCCTCCTTAAATGTCACAGTCCTTTTTACCATCAGCTTTACAGCTTAATTTTATGACACGCACAGGTTGTTCTTATTGTGACTGCGTTCTTGCTACGAGCAGAAGTCATTACTTCCAGCAGAAGCAGCTCAGCTAAAGTCACCTCTCCCAGTGTGACATGCCCCCTCGGTAATAGCTGTGCTAATCACCCAGGCAGAACTCCTGTCCTTGCCTCCCTCCAGTGCCCCAGGATGGATCACTGCCTCTGTCCCCTCCTCCTCTGCCTCGCTAATCACCCCCCTGCCGCCCTGCAGCACGGTCAGACAGGTCCTCCTTGGCCAATGTGCTGACCAGGGCCTTCCAAAATGCGCTTCACACTCCTTCTCAGACTCCCGTGCCTGTTTGAGCTGCTTCTCTCCTTCACATCTTTCACAGCCACAACCGTTCCCATCCATAATTTGCTCCATGGCCATGTTCCTCGCTCCCTGATTCCAGCCCCAAGGGGACAAATGCAGACCCAGCTTCCATCCACAACCACACCAAGTGTCTGAGTAGCTTTTTTGCATTTCCCTAGCTAGAATTTTCCAGGAGTTTTTAGATCCAGTTATGTTACAACCATAAAAAGCAGAATCAAGACTCAAATGTATTCAAAACCCCAGACTCGAACACGTCCTGTGCTTTTGGATATGGGTGAGATCCATGACACAGCAGAAACCCTGAATAAATTTCTACTCTGGCTCCAGCCAAAAACTGTACTTCCTCTAGATCTTGGAGATGCACCTTTCTCCTTATCTCCTCTCTCTGATGTCAACTGTCCCTCTAATAAAATCAGTACTTTGACAAGCCATATCAGGACAGCTTTGCACATTTGCTGGCTCAAGCACGGAGAAGGAACCCCCAGGAGCCAGTGTAGGATCTGGTACAGGCTCGAGCAGTCCTTAAGAGGATGCCATAAGGTCATATCCCTGCCACAGTGAATCCTAGAGGCTGCCAGTCTGCTCTACAAGCCCTCTGCACTGACTCGTGATCAGGGCAGCCTCGCTCCTGGCTCCAGGTTCAGAGAGGTTATAGAGCCATAATGAATCATCCCCAGCAAACTGAATTACTGCTCTCATCAGCAAGCCAGATCTAGCATTTCAATGCATTTTATCCTTTTCAGGACAGCCAACAACTGTGTGTGTACATGCATGAAAAATTCAAAAGGAAAACGTTTCAGGTGTAAACTATGGGGATGTAGTGGGAGACTGGGTTGTTCTTGTGCAGGTTGTTCTCTGTGCTGCAGGTCCTGCAGTAGCCCCAGTGTCTGTTACAGCCACACTTTAACAGGTTTGGGTTTTTTTAATCACAAAATTTTCTCATCTAGGAAACAAAAATTAGTGGGTTTTTGTTCTGTCTTTCAACTGATGGCAATATACCCAGGTTCTATATTTCGGACCTCCTGAATGATAGTTTAAGCCTGACCAGTGAAAACTGGATTTATCTCTTCATTTCCATTTCCACCTCCCACAATGGTAGGTGGAAGTGACTTAACGGACACATTGTGCAGAAGGATCTAGTTTTGACCAACTCCTATCTTTTTACAAACCAGATGTTATAGAAATTAAAGTTTCATTTCTACAACAGATGAAGTATATGAGGGGATAGAAGAGAAGGAGCATCCACAGCAAGTGGAGACACTGTTTGTTAGCCAAAGCATCACAAAATTGTTTTTAAAGCCGTCTCACACTGACTGAGTCCTACAGTGTTTTTCACTGATTAAAGCAGAGATTCCTACTCACTCCTGCCTCTGCAACAGACTCATTCAGTGACCCCAGGCCAGGCATTTAAATGTGTGTGCCCCAGCTCCTCTTCTCCACAGGGCAGTGAGACTCAGATCCTGGAGGTTTATGCAGATTTATGGGGTTAGAAAATAAAATGCACCACTATTATGAAATGTCACATTACTCAGCATGGTATTTTTAAGTAACTACACGAGGGCTGGAGGGCTCAGAGAAGTACATATATATATATATATTCTTTTCATGTTCCCAAAGAACATTATTGCTCCCATTTCTGGTAAATATGCACTTCAGAGTAAACAAAACATTGAGCAGGCAACTATGACTATACTGGGAGTATCAGTATTTCAAACAAAACCAGCTCCTCTATTCACTGAAGCATCTGTAATGAAGACTGGCTATTTCTTACTTCGCTATTCTGTAAATTTGATAAACCCTAAGTGCTTCTCAGCAAAGATTCAGCACAGCAAAGCTGCACTGGTAAGTGAGCTCAGGCACTGAGAAAGCAGGCTCCACATTACTTGCCCATCAGTATTTTTACAAAATACACACAAACACATTTACCAGAAGGCTGGGAAGTATTATTGTTAATACATCACTCTAAATTAAAATGTGTCAAAATAAATGAACAACCACATTTACTGCCACAGTTTCTTTTCCTGTTTATTGGACTTAAGCACTTAGCTTGCTAATTGAGAAAATTCAGGCATTTGCAATAAGCTTCTCAGCCATTAGTGTAAATGAATCCTGCATTATGGACCATATAAAAAAAAACAATTGCAAACAAATAATTAAAAATACTTCCTGTACTCTATTCCTGTTCTTTGGGGTAAAAAGCTGCACAGCTCGGAGGGATAAGCAAAGCCTTAAATTCCTCCTCCTCAGGGAATTTGGCTGTAATACCACCAGTACATCACAGCTGATATGTGCAGCAGTACCACAAGCTTTTCACAAGCAGTATTTTTCATGCCAGCTGAGGTTTGGGGACGAAGCAGTGCAGCTCCCATGAAACACAGGGGAGAAAAGGCAAACAGCACCAACCCAGAGCAGGGACTGGGTGTGCACTCAGGTGTGTCTGTGGAAGGTGATCCTCCACCTCTGTCACGACTGAAGTGCCTCCACAGAACCTTGGGCAACTCCTCCTGTGCAATTCCGGGAGTCTCTTTCCTGAGGCAATTATATGGATGTATTTTTATAATTGAGGTCCAAAGGGAATGAAGGACTCTCAATAATGCACAAAAACCCAAGGACATAAATTCCCCCTCTGTCATAGCCTCAAACCTAATCTATCAAACCATGATATTTAACAAAAGTAATTACATGTATCACGAGACAAACCTTATTATTGTCCATAATTTAATTGTCCTTGCTTAATTATGGCCCTTTCTCCAGCTTATCTTTATACCCTACTCCACAACATCAACAGTATGCTGACTACTTCATTTACAAACCCTAAACTTCTCTCCTGGGACAATTTGGTCACATGCTGACAGTCCCACAACTATCCAAAGAAAATGCTAATGATAAATAATACATTATACCAGAGAATAATTTAACCTGCCCTCTCTGAAAAACGCATTCATACACTGCTGCCTTGTTCTCTAGAACAAATCAAATGTGCCATCCTGATACCACATCTCACCAAAGTACCAGCCTATGTGCTCAACAGGGCTTTTACTGTTTAAATTGTCCCTGCCACCTTCTAAGAGCAAAACCAGCTACAAATTATTACTACAAGTGACAATCCACATGGATCCTCCTATCTCCTGCAAAGCTCCATTAGCCAATCACTGGAGCAATTCAAAATTTACAAATTACAAAGATGATGTTGATGATTATCTAATTTTAATCTACCCAAGTACATTTAATCTACCCTGAATAGATTAAAATTAATCAGTCTCTCACAAACACTTGCTACTTTTGAAAGGTTCCTTTTTTTAAAACCAAAGTCAAAATACTCATGGAGATTTGCGTAAGAAATCAAGAGTTGTTCTATTTTTCAGATCATAGCAGTTGTTCATCTTTCTTAACAGAGAAAGAATACTCATAAAGCAGAAACAATAAAACAGTGGTTTGAAATACTCTGAAGACTTCTCCAAGGAACCACACCTGAAACAATTACATTCTCTACTTCAGATATCCATTCTGCAAGCCTATCTTAATCACTTTAATAGGTTAAAAAAATTATTGGCTACACAAATCACCTTAATCAAACTTCTATCAATACCTATTATAATTTTGTGGTTGTATTATTATTACCTACTTTGCACTAAATTACCAACCCAAACTGATTCTAGAAAACAACCTCCCCCCTCCAAAATCTAACTCAACAAAATATAATTATTTTAAATCAATAAAAAGGTCATTATAACCTTCCTGGGTAATAGGGTCACTTCTATAAATCCACCCACTTACAAGGCAATTCACCAAAGTCAAGAAAACCTGTTAGGTTTACATTTTCCTTTCCTGAATTTTTGCAAGATTAATACATCTCAGCAGAGTCAATACTGCAATCAAAAATCACACATCCAGAGGTGGAGAGCTGCTCTATGCCTTCTCCCTACAAAACCCCACAGGACAATATCACAACCAATCTGGCACTATGTCACAGGCACACGGCTTGTATAAACAGAAGTGACCAACTCCCAGATAATCATGTTCTCTCTCATGTTTTATTTTTGCTTAATTAACCAACTAGCCAACCATCCGTGTTTTAATAGATTACTAAAATAGATCTGAATTCTAATGCTGGAATAACAGATTATTTCTGTCTGTTAACATATATTCATTGCTCTAGAATCTCCTGGTTATTTTTGTCATGCTTAGTGGTTCTGATTAATCTTTTTCCTCGGGGGAGAGAGGAGGCCCCAAAGAGGTGAAATGACTCTTTAATTTTTGCTATTCTGAAAAAAAAAGGAAGAAGGGTTCATCAGATTAACCCACAGATGACTGACTCGAGCTGGTTGAGTGAGTGACCAAGGACTATCACCACAGTGATTTCCACCAGAACACCTCATGACCCGTTTGGGTATTGACAGAATTAGAAACAAGCTCAGATTAATACCCATATCCTACAAAAATACTGGGAAATCAGGTTCAGCTAAGAGACTTGGGGTCATACCCACAGAGAGGGATTGATCCACTTTGAAATGGTCTCTTCAAGGCAGGATGTTCTGCTGCAGGATAAAGTCACATTGTTGCCGGGCAAGTTGGAACTTTTGAGACTTCAGTTTCCACTAACTACTGATTCATTGCCCACCACAAGCTCTATGTTCCCCATCTTGTGACTTTACTCTATTTTACCTGCCCATCAGTTTAATTGAACCAGAAGAGCAGCTTTGTGTGCCCTGCCCTTGCTTTTTTAAATCACATTCATTATCACAAATGATCCCTCAGAAACCAAAGAAACTCTTTTTGCATTTTTGGTTCCTGGAAACCCCTACTGCGGGCATAGGCCTTGGCAATGAAGGAGAAGCTACATCAAACTGTCGCATTTGACCTCTGTCTATAGGAGGTTTTCCTCTCTCCAATGATCTAACACATGTTGTCTCCAACCTATACCAGGAAGAAAGGATGAAACCAGAGCAGATTGCTGTGTTATGACCTGTTTTTTCTCCACCCTGCCAAGATCTAGCTGTAGCCGTCCAAAAAATGTAAAGAAGTGGTTGGGGGAATTTCACATTGGTGAGCCAGACTTTTTCAGAAGAGCTCCTCAGCAAGACAGGACTTAACCTCAGGATGACTTTGAAGTTTATAAAAAGAACTATCATTTAAGTGAAAGGCTCTAACCTCAACAGAATGAAATTGGATGGACAGGGAGATGCAGCTCTGTGTAAAACAGAATCAAACTGACTCATTGCATTATGAATTTTTACTGCACTCTTCATGCTAACACACTGTATTACTGACAGGCCCTCTGGCTTTCTGCAGTTTCACAGCCATGAAACTAGCCAGGGAATCCACCATCAGCTGCAAAATTATAAGGCAGGAAGAAAAAATAAACGGTGTGGAATATGTAATTGCAAGAAGCTGCTTTTAATGGAATGAAGCTGGAAACCTAAGCTAAAGAGCAGGAATGGTTATTCCTTCCCATGCTGTTTGGCCACTACCTCCCTGTCATTCATTCCTATCTACTGGGGCAACAATTCACTACTGTACATCATTTAAAACCAATAAAAAGATGTGCAAGGAGAGCCAGGACTAACCATGTGGAAAAGGAAAGTATTGAGAAGGAGATAATTAACTCTTTTAGCTTCCAGGCCGTTTTATGCAGAGAGCAAAATAGAGAGAGGTAGCTGAATTCCCCAGGGACCTCTCCAGTCAGGTTTGCTTGGCCCCTGCAGGGGTACAAGGTGCTTGCAAGGCCCCTGTGAGTGACAGCTGCATTCCCTGCCCTTGAGTTTTATAGCTGAAGCAGCACCAGGGGGTCAAAAGCAGGTCTCTGAGCACTCCCCACCTCCAGCCCAGCCAGGCTGGCAGCTTTTCAGCACACAGCATTTTGGGGGGGAACAGGGCAGCGACGTGAGGTTGAATCAGACACCAGGGAGCTGCTCCTGGGGTGTGTTCCCTGCAGAGAGCTTCAGCTGCAACACACGTGGCACAGGCCACTGCTGTTAATTATTTTATCTTTTAAAATGAGGGGGGAAGGTTGAGTAAATGAGATCAGATCAATCAAGTTTAAATTATTCAATGTCTTAATATTTCTGAAGGGGACTTCTATTCGATTACTGAGCTCCTCCATCTCAGTTAATAATTAAATAATACGCTGGCAGGCACAATGCAGCATGATCATTTCTATTATTACTCATGATGATATCTGGTGCTCCTCTACCCATGTAGCTGGGAGTTAGTAGTTTTGGCAGATCATTAATTTCCCAGTTTAAATAAAAGCTTTAAAACCTTGTTGCCTGTAGTTAGGGCACATCCAAATCTCATAAATGGTAGAGTGTCTAAGGCTGTGCTGATGTAAAAGAAGCTTTAGCACAGCTGAAGACCTTGGTGAGATTCCCCTTTGTCATTTAAACGTGTTCTTCAGGAATCTTGCTGTATTGTATTGTTTATTTATTACTGCCCATTATATTTCAAAATCTGCTGTAAACGAACCCTTTGGCTGAGAGTGAGACGTGCAGGGTTGCACTGGAGAGCCTGAGACAAGGATTCCTTCCTTGGTTTTACAAGGGCTGGAATCACATAGTTACCAACAATGACTATTTCTCCTGCTTTGTCATAAAGCACAAGCCTCACCTTCAGACGTGCCGAAATTCACAGGATGGGCACGGCACCAAAGACCTGTGCCCCTGAATCCTCCCAGCTGGCAGGTTTTCCAAGTGAGAGCTACCAGTGATTATATACAATTGCTGACCACTGTTTACAATCAGACAGGAAGGATTTTTGGAGATGTTTTCCAGAAAGCAGAGTCACCATGCCTCTTTCCATGCTGCTTGCTGCAAACAGGTCCAGACTACTTTGTCAAGATTATCAGTTACAACCTGACTGACCTGTATCCAAATTCAACCTATTTTATAACTTTTTCTGTCCCTTAAGGAAGAGATTTTGCTCTCTGATTATGCCCTGTTAGGAAAATTCACTCTCACAGACCTGGATGGTGGGATCAGATCATTGCATTGATTATTATCATTACAACACCAACGATCTCCCAAAAGCAAACCTATCTTCTCAACAAGGAATAAGAGTTGTGTAACCAAATTTTTCGTAAATTCATCTATTTTACTAGAAGAATTAGCAAACCACTACATTTTGAAGCAGACAGGAAATGGAAACAAAAATAGTATTCCCAAGCTTGCTCACCTCTTCAGCCCCTGGGGTGGGTGTAACAGCCAATTTGGGCTCCGGTGCTAATTTCACAACATCAGCCAAGGACACATTCCTCTCAGCTACAAGTCCTGCAACGAGAATCACAATCCTGATCAATGCAAAAAAACGTGATGAGGGATGTGCCTTGACTCCCTGGCAAATTAATACATTATATTGATCTTCCCTGGTCAGGTCAGCATTCAGGATTGAAGGATAAATGGCAGAAGATCTTACATTCCTATGAGCTAGCCTGAGAAGTGGGGACTCTGTGATTGAGTTTTTGCCAATCACTCAATTCATACCCTGGGGAATAGGTAAGCAGCAGAAATGCTACTCGACAATATCAGTAATTATTTATGGTTACAACAATACAGTAAACAGCAGTGAAAATACGTGCAAGCAAGGGATTCAAGGACAAAATGTGACTAAACAAAAATGAAGAGAAGTGAAAACACTTTCAAGAAAATACGCTACAAATTATTAAATATATTTATATGTAAGGAAGCAGAATAATAGGGGAGTTCTGCTACCACAGCATTTTGCTTTGTGAGCAAATCACAGCATTTCAGGAGCTCCCTGTACACCTGCTAAGAACCCCAGGCTAACTGTCAAACACCCCAGATGCACATTTTAATATTATTAAAGAGCCCTTGCCGTCAGTATTTCATTTATATTAGCAAGTCCTCACTCTTCCTCAATTCCTTTGCCTGGCCAAGAGTGAGGCAGCTGAAAGCATCAATCAAAAATGCCATTTAGGAACACACACAGCAAACCCCCTGGGGCTTGGCTGGCAGAGGACGTGAGCTGAGGAGTCCCTCCATCAGCCTGGCATCCGAAATCCTCGCTCAAACGCTCTGTCGGCCGAGCATCCACAGCTCATATGCCAGACTGGCAGAGGGAATACACATCTCCCACACACACAAAATACCTGCACCAACTTTAATGATGGCTCCACATTTCACATGCATTCAAGGACAAGGAATTTGCCTGCAGCATTAGGTGCCGGGAGGCTTCTGAAGCAGTAGGCAAAGTTTGAATGTAAAGAAAAAGGATTTGGAAACTCGACCCACAATGTGCAAAAATGTTCCCATTGTGGCTTCAAATATACAGATAATCCAAGTGTTTTCAGTGTCCTGCAAAAGCCTACTTGGCCTGACAGAACCCTTGTGTCTTTTCTGGAAATAAAGAGGAGAGCATGCTGTGTGCATTAAACACACCAACTCAGGTTTTAGTCGTGCAATTTTCTGTGCTGTTTTCAAATGCAAAAGAGCGTGTAGTCTTTAGATGCTATAATGTGACAGCAGAATTTGCTTCTAAAATTAAAACTTGGCTGATTTCTTCTGATGGCTGATGCTATCTTTCCCATGCTTGTTGCAATCCCATGAACCTGTAGAGAAGTTACCCATAAACTTGTAGAGAAGTTACTCATGTCTTACATGAACTTGTAGAGAAGTTACCCTGGTCTTAAAGCCCAAATCCTAAAGCTCCAAATCAAAAAAAAACCTGAGGCTAACTAAAGTTGACCTAAACAAGGATTTCCATACTCCTTGAATTGTTTAATTTTAAGATATTAGAAACTATTTTAATATACATGAATAAAATTTCATGGTTGGGATTCAAGTCTTAAATAGCTGACGGCCCACCCTTAACACACACCTGCATGCATTAATTATGTTAATAAGTTAATTAACATGTAAAACCTGGGGCTTGGATTGTTGTTTTACAGTAAGTGATGTAGTACAGCAAGCAAAATGACTGGTGAACCTCAGAGTATCCCAAGATCTATGCTTTTACAAGAGAAAGTACATGGAGCCCAGGACACTTTGCATATCCCTCAACTTGATGTTTAAAAGCTGGAAGATAAATATAAGTTTAATACTGGCCAGCAGTATTACTGGTCCTGTCGTCCCTGCCCTCATTGATTTTCTTTGCTGGGATCAACATTTTGTTTGGTTTGGCCATTTCAGCAACCCAGTTTACAGCCCAGTCCACAAACTGGGGCAGCAGGCCACACCAGCACCTTCAGTTGGCTGTTTTCTTCCATGGATGTAGCAACTCAACATGTGAAGCTCCTAGACCTTCCCTGGACACTACCAACGCTTCCCACACACAATCCCTTGGTTGAGAAGCAGCCACCAGACTTGGAATTACAATGTAAATTATAATCTGGCCTAATCCAAGTGTACTAAGAGCAAAAATCCCTCTTTGACCTGTGCGAGCTGTGCACAGCTTTACTCCCCCCTCATGCTCCGTAACTTTAATCCCAAGTATTAACCACGGGAAATTGAATTCCCTGACTGCTCACAAGCATCTCCTGGCAGCCTTACCATGGATTGCTCTGTAAGCACTTCCCAGACAAGCAGAGTTGGCGGTGTCAATGGTGAACACAGGAGCGTTGAACACGTCAGACAGGACCTGAGGAGCATCAAAGCATCCATGAAACACGAAGGGAAAAGAAATCCTCCATCACTGCTCAGGAAAAAAAGCAGCTGTCCCAAGTACCAGCCAAGCACTCAGGAACCCATGGAAAGAAACACTGCAGCCAACAATGAGGCCTGAACTTGTCACTCAACAGGGTATTGGTAATTCTGAGCTACATTTCCTGCAGCCAGGAAATGAAGTCCCATTTCTCTCCAGATCTCTTGGTTACAAGTTCAGAGGAGCCTGGGTTCAAGCATTATCCCTCAAAAGCTCACACAATCAGCCCATGACAAAGGCTTACGTCATGGCAAGGAGACCTGCTCAGGAACCCCAACTGGAGTTTGTTTTCTTCCATCGTGTTATGGCTGATTCCAGTGGGAAGGAAGGAGAGAAGAACCAGTCACAGCTCTTCAGCTCTCAGCTTGGATAAAAATAAACCTCCAGCAATACAAAGGCCTGCTAAGCCTTTCTACTTCATCTCCACCATTCCCATCCTATTAGGATCAGCAGGGAGAGTGACACAGGAGCTGATGACATAGTGTCTAAATTTATCAGTTTTCCTGTTTTTAAGGGAACCTTAGCTATGAAGATATACTGAGACACTTGGCTTGAGTAATACAAATAGAATTTTACAGGCAAAGAATTTATTTGGTATCCAACAGATACTAAAGTTATTCAACCACACATCATTCTGCATTGAAATCAACATCATCAGCACCTCACATCCACTGAGTACATGTGCTCTACCCCACAGTTTAGGTTTAGAAAAACAATACAGAAGGAGGAAAATTAAGACATATTTGGAGAGGGACACAGGAGGTTCAATAACTCCTTTCCAAAAACATTGTCAACAAATGCTTTCCATTTTGGTTCTTCTAGGACTGCAGGTGCCCCTCAGGCTGAGCAATGCAAGAAGCAGACAACAATTCAGATATAACTCGTGCTGGTTTTATTACTTTTGCCGAAGGAAAAAGTGTCTCAACCGACTTAAATCCATGCAATTGAGTCTAAAATAAGGCCAGAATGTCCAGCATGCCAAACCATTTGGATTAGTGCAAGGCAACCCTGATCCTGGAATTTATAACCCTGTTGATGATGGACCCCAGGGCTTCATAAAAGGTGACTAAAATATGCAATCCATACCACCTATAGAAATATATAATATGTGAAATTTCTAAAGGATTTTTCTTTCTCTGAAATTTTGTGGAGAATCTTCAAATCAAAACCTTTGAAAATCACTGATTTTCACAATTTAATTGAAAGTAGCTGTTTGCTAACTAGAACCCAATGAAAGCCTGAGCTTATACACTTAAAACACCCTCTTCTGGTAAGACAGACAAGTCAGGATTGGCTAATTTCATTTGCAAGCAAGCATTGAGCAACACATGAGCTTCAATGCTGGAGGACAAATGAAAAATTAGTAGGTTATCTATTAAAAAGTCCTCTGGAAATTATAAGGTCACAGAGCTCTAGTCCCACTGCCCATCCTGCCAGCTAATGCTACCGCCTCGTTTCAACACATTTTCCATCTGCATCTTCACCTCATCTCTAGTAGGCATTTCTTGTCTTAAGTTTAAATTATATAATCTTTTGGACAACAAGTTTTATTCTCTTTTAATCTCTGCAGAGCCTCATACAATGCAGCTCTACTCTATACTGATTGCTAAAAGTGCTGTAATACCACAAATAACATTTTAAAAATTTAACAAATAACTTTTTTTTGCCATGATTAAAAAATAAAAATTATTCAAACTCCGTTTATTTGGTAAGTCATTTGGAACTGTGGTATCTTTCACAAATAATTTTAAAAGAAATTGTTAGAGGTTCTACTGCTAAAGATATTTTACTGTATTCCATGTGGTCATTAATCAAGCACCACATATGTTATAAAAAGATTCCTGGAACTATGCAGAAAGCTGCCCTACTAAATTTTTTTAACAGATTTTCCTAAGTTGTCTCCTTTGTGGTGTAAAATATAGGAGTTACTGAACGTTGATTAATTAAATGATAGCCTTTTGTAGCCCTGGAACAAATTATCCAAAATTGACCATGATAAGGGTGGAAGCTGTTATTCTTTATGCAACTGATATGGTTTCTGAGGTTTTGATTAAATTAAAAAGAAAGATCCAATTAACCAGTGATTGAATTAAGTGAATGACACTGTATTGATCATATTATTTTAAGGCACTTCTAATGAGTTTTAAAACCAGCTGAAATGTTATACGTGAAGAACAAGCACCGCAGCCACCACTCTCCCAATCCCATGATTTTTCAGCTGGGTATGTAACCAAATTACGTATTTTAAGAACATTCATTTCTCTGCCTTCATTCCACAGCAAGGAGATCCTCCTGGCACCCAAACTGGAAATACAGCTTTATAAACAAACTCATCTGTGAATCCAATCTTTCCTGATGCACCCTTAGCAGAATTACTCCTGTAAGGACCAATGTTTTAAGCAATTAACCAATCAGTTAATTTTCCAATGTCACATTCTTAGGCAAAGTAACCAAAGCAGATGAGGAGAAGTGACATCTGCAGGCAAAACTTGCTGCTCCCCAATCAGATGTACAACCAGCACACGTTATACACACATGTGGTTTAGATGCCTTAGAAGAAAACTGCTTTTTTGCTCTTTAACCTCCATTTAATCCAGCTCAGGTTTTGTGGAGCAGAGAATTGACTGCAATTGTCCACTGTGTGCAGCTGAGGCTGGCCTCGACTCTCTGGAGCTGACAGGAAGGGATTGCAATCCCCAGAAAACCTTTCACTCTGCGTTCACTCTCACCAGTGATAAGACCTGGCCCAAGATTTGGACTCCTGGTGTACATGCCAACCTCCAGGTCAGTGTTGGAGCCTGTGCTTAAAGGCGAGCTTGTCAAGGCAGCCCTTGGAGCCCAGAAAGCTCCTCGGATCACCCAGAGTACGACATTTACATTTGTTAAGTTAAAACACCATCCGTTCTCCTCTGCACTGCAACAGACGGGATCTCCCCCGACTGTTACAGGGCTGACAGATCGCAAACAGACATCACACCACAGATGACTGGATTTGGGCAGGATGAATCCCCATCCAGATGTCTCGCTCTGTGCTGTGGAAAGCCGGGTGAGAGGCCTCTCGCCATTTGTGAGCGAGGCTTTGCCAAGTCTCCGTGGGCAGAAACAGAGAGCACACGATTCTCTGTCCTCCAGAAGATGGATGAAGGATCTTACCCAGGCTGGATGTGCAGCAGCAGCAGCAAAAGAGGAGGTTGGGAAGAGAGAGGAATGACCATACAAAAGTGTAGCCTCCTCTTAGTGTATGATATGATGCTAATAAGTAATACAAGGGCAGGGGTTTGAGGTTTGTGTGAGGGTTTTTGTTTGTTTTTTCTTTGTGGTTGGGTTTTTTCAGGGTTTAACAACAGCGTAATTCCCCTTCAGTTTAAAGCAGCCAATGGTTCAACTTTGACCTGAATGACAAATAAAAATCTCAGGTATTATATAAGGAGTTTCTTCTTGATTTCTTTGCTGATTGATTTGATGTTAAGTGATGAGACCTGGAAATCACCAGCGCTTCAGATACGCATTCATAAAACTAGTCAAGTATGAAAAAACCTCTAAGTTCAATACAAAATTAGCACTGGGCTAAAGTTTTTCACACAAAACCTGAAGAAAAACCCCCAAAGACCAGCAGCAGAGTCACAATTCCATACCCACACCTTCCTGTGCAGCTGCAGTGATTTGGATTCAGTACAGCAAAACAAAAATGGAGATGTAACTGCAAGTTCAGTTCAGGATTTAATTTTCTACTTACCTGTAAGATCTTTTTATTGTGGGATGCACCACCAGTAGCCAAAATCCTTGTTTTAGGCACTGCAATGCAATAAAAAGTACAAATCAGAGTGAAAGTGCATATGGTCAAGATTTGTACACTGAACCAAGCAGTGAGAACAAGGAGGTGGGAGTCAGGGTTCGCTCTCTGCACTTCTAATTTACCTTCTGTAAAAAAAGGAGATAACACTAATTACCCACTTTTCTAAGGCACATTAGAACACATCCTAAGAAGAGGCAACATAAATATTGCAGATCTATTATTATTATAGTGCTATCAATGTCAGGGAGATTTGCAAAGGAGATACACAGTGAGAAAGGCAGTGTTATTATATTACAGCTCTGGTTTGAGGTCAGATTGGTTTGGCTCATAGCTGTATATATACAAACTGACAGATAACCTTTAAAACCAGCAGTATTTTCCAAACTTATCTCCTCATGACGTTCACAGTCAGAGTTCACTGAAACCTAGGCAATCCCTATGCGCTTGAATGACAAGGAAGGGTGTCAAAAGGCAATTACAGATGGTCTAAATCACTTCACTAAAATAAAAAAAATCTGAATCTTCATCCAGTGCAAACCCGCAGCTTTGGGAGAGTGAAAAAAAATATCCTGTGTTCTTTAGGCTTAAAGAAACCCATCCTTTCTTCTGCATTCCTGAATGTCTGCCCTGTGCCTCATCATTTATTTGTGTGCAAGCTCCTCTGGAGCACGGCATGCAACAAGCCACACATCTATCCATAATCACAATTCAGCAAGGCATTATGAACATAAATAGTCCAAACCGTCTCACTGAAGTTCTTCAAAGGCTTAAAACAAAATAAATGCATAAACACTTTGATATCATACATTTTTAAAAATCTAAACATTTAATTACCCTGATTTATGACAATAATAAGTGATACCATCATATATACCCTCCCAAAAGGGAAATTTCACTGTGGTTATTGTTTTGTTATCTTAACTTCCTTTTTAATAAAAGCTAAAGATAATTTATTTCTCACAAGACAAAGTTGGGCAACTTACACTGATGCCCTAAATAACTTATTGTCATTTATCCTTTCAAGTATCTTAATGACAAAAGCCCCGAAGACAGAATTAGAAATAATCAGAAGATGCAGCTCACCACACCTTTTCCAGACCCCCATCTGGGTGCTCAGGTGGAGCCCAAGACCCAGACAAAGCATTGCGTGGGGGACCCTATTTTACTGATAAATTTAATTTTATTTTCCTCTTTGGAGGATATTCAGTGATGCACAAATTGGGTTTTAAAAGCCATTAGGATCTCTGTCAATGTCAGTAAACAAATAAAACAAACACCAGAGAGATTCCTCAGGGAAAACAAGTTTCAATTATACCAACACAGAGTGACAGATTCCTGCCAAGATTATCACAACAACATAATAGCACAGAAACCAGTGAAAAATAACTGGTAAGCCTCTGTTCCTAGAAACCAAACTGAACTCTAAATGATTTGCCTGGTAGCCACAATTCTGTCTTGCTAAACCTTGTTGCGAATATAAATTCTTGCAGAACTACCACGTCCAATGTGAAAACACCACATTTCAGAGACAGCCAGCAAGGCAGAATGAGAAACAAACACCCTGGCTACACTTCCCAGCAGCTCAAACCAAACAACAAGGCAGGGTTGCTCTCCAGTGCCTCTGGAAAGGGGCCAGACCCACTGCTGGGATCCCACCAGCAGGAAAGAACAGAGGACAACACAAAAGTGCCAAAGCCAAACAGCAACCACCCCTGTGAGAACAGCAAACACATCTTAGCTCAGCTGCTCCCTGCACCTCCATCTGCATGCCAGCTCTCTGTCTCAGGGCTTCTGCTCCACAGCTTCCCAAATGTTTGCATTTGGAATCCAGGAGTGGATGGGAGACTTACTCCTTGCTAGGTCAGAACATTCAGGTTTTGGCTATGTTATCAATTATTATTATTATATTATTATTAGTTATTATCAATTCATGCCATAACTGTAATTCAAGCCACTTCTATATCAATAAGTTATCAGAAAAGTAGGGATGAATTTACAGTGCATTTGCTATTTAATACAAACCACACATGAGCATGCATTTACCCCACTATTAGTTGAGTTGGGTGTCTTCCAAGAGGCCAAACCAGATCTCAGGTCTAAAAGTGTTTGATTTATGCTGATTATTAAGTATTTGATAAATGCTGATTATCAGCACACCCACCTTAATCCAGACTAATTCTTTAGTAGCAAAATACGAAGAATTATTTCAGAATATACCTAACCTGCTTGATAAAAGAACCTAACCTAACTTACACCGTGATGTTTCTACTGTGGGTTAGACAGCTCAAGTTCTAAATTGCATCCACTCAGGAGTACAAACACACACAGATACTCAGTGAAAGCACCCAAAACCCTAAGCTGAAGCTACATGAAGGGCAAAACCATTCATTCTCCTCCACTTTGAGTCATTAGGATGGCTCACTTCACCAAAACATCTCCCAGCAGGTTACAGCCAAGTGAACTTTAGCCATCACTGTGGGATGACAGACTCTGAGCTGCTGTACAGGTGGGACTCATCCATCCATGGAAGCAAAATCTCAGGTGAGTGTGGTGCTCTGCAAGTGGCCAGAGCAGAGACAACACCAACCCTCGTTGAGTTTCTGTCACTTCTTACAGACAAGGATTAGGTCCCAAAAGAACTACTTGAATTTGCTGAATTTTGGGTTTACTTCTTATTTCGGTCTCTTTCCAGAGAATGAGGAAAATGCATTGATCACTGATTCCAGGGATTGTCTTTTTAATGCCAATATTGTGTGCTTTACTGAACAGTGGACATTTGCTCTGAGATGTGTAATTGGATACATCTTATAAATAAATAAAGCAAGCCCATCATTTATGTATAAAAGGCATTAACAGAGACATTGTTCATCCATCACCAGCAGAGTTCTCAGCCAGCTGTGTTTGAATCTGTCAGGAGCTACCATCCATCCCCTACAGCACTGCACAGTGTTACTAAAAAAAAAAACAACAACTGTAGCAAACATAATTCGTGAATTCAATTCCTTGACAGTTGAGAGAATCAGATTTAAACATCTTTTAATTAAAAGCTCCCTGCATAGTACCTAACCAACCAGTTTATTTCCTTCTTATTGAAAAACTAATTATTTTTTAGAGAGCTGATGCTGAATTTTAACCCTATCTAGAAAGTGTTTGCAGCTACACATGGCACAGTGTTGTTCTACCATATGCACATCTTCTGGAGAGCTCTTCTTTTCTGTGGAAAGTGGTGATTGACCTAACAAAAAGAGTTAAAATAATGATTCCCAGTGGACAGGAGGAGGGAGGAAGACCCAAGTAAAGTTTGTTTATGTGGGAAGCCTGAGGAAAAGGCACTTTCCCACACAAGGCTGAGAAAGCAGCACACTCTGTACACGTTACTATGCACAAAAAAATACTCATTGTGCCTTCCACAGAGATCCAGCAAGAACTGAGTGATGTTAAAGTTCATCTCCTGTCTCTTGCTTTCAGCCAAAATATTGCTTTCATTGAAAGGTATATAGGAAAAAGAAAGAAATCTGTCACTGAGAAAAGAGGGAAATGACGATTATATATGTTCAGCATTGTCAGTGGTCCCGAAAAGACTGGAGTCCTGCATCACGGTATATTTACAAACACAGAACTGATGCCTTCCCAGAAAAGGAAACTGTTTAAGAAGATTGAGATCAAAAGTGGAGGAAAAACAAAAGGTTTTATAAAGAGCAGGCTCAAAGAACATTGCTGAAGTGGATTCAGCAAGAGAAACACTGGAACCAGCAACACAGGATGAGTCTTTGCAGAGCAGTCTGACCTCCCCTCTGATGGTGCTGGCACAGAACTGCACTGGGGTGCTCATAACTCCCCTTAAGGTCTGGGTGCAGCTTTGGGTGCTACAATAAAAGAAGGGTTTAAAGCTGTTAGAGAGTGTCCAAAGGAGGATAACAAAGATGATGAAGGGCCTTGACAAGAAGCCGTGTGAGGAGTGGCTGAGGGCACTTGGTCTGTTCAGCCTGGAGGAGACTGAGGGGAGACCTCAGTGCAGTTACAGCTCCTCGTGAGGGGCAGAGGAGGGGCAGGCACTGATCTCTGCTCTGGGGTGACAGTGACAGGACCCCAGGGAATGGCCTGGAGCTGTGTCAGGGGAGGTTTAGGTTGGATGTCAGAGAAAGGTTCTTCACCCAGAGGGTGGTTGGGCACTGAACAGGCTCCCCAGGGCAGTGGGCACAGCACCAGCCTGACGGAGTTCAGGAAGTGTTTGAACAATGCTCTGGGTCACATGGTGGGATTTTTGGGGATGGTCCTGTGCAGGGCCAGGAGTTGGATTTGATGGTCCTTGAGGGTCCCTTCCAACGGAGAGCATTCTATGATTCTATGGTGATACACGTAGCACCAATCAGAAGGTTCACACTGATAATTATCACCAAAAGTCTTCTGCCACATCAGTCGTGCAAGGAGACTGGAGGAAGAAATTCAGCCTCCTGTTCTACCAGGAGTGGGTCAGATCAAACTGGTCACAGATCCAGATGCTGAAATAGGTGGGATGACTCCTGACCTCAGGGCTTTTGGATTTGGCTGTATTTCAACCAGACAGAAACAGTGTGTATGTGTCAGTACAAAATTTTGCTGGTTCATAAACCTCAAAGTCCAAAACCAGAATTTGACTTCCATTTTGAAGCCAAAAATTCTTCAACTTCTTCATCTAAATTTTCAGTGCTACCCACAGCCCTGGTTTGTACCCCAAACTCCAGGCACTCTCTGACTTTCAAAACTCTTAAAAGATAATTCCAAGAATTCATCCAAACTGCTTCATAACATCTTTCTCATCACAACTGAATCCATAAATAAAAGAGAACAATAGAACATGTATTCAAAAAGCAGCTGATTATGCACATGAACCCACGCCAGTTAGAAGCATGATTGCAAATAACTGCAATTTACAATTTGCAAGCAACAAGAAAAATATCAGCCCCTCCTTTATTTCTCTGATTAACTTCAAACACTATAATTTCAAAAAAAAAAAAAAAGTATTTGCTAGCTTTCCTTTCAAGAAAAAAAAAAACAAAACAAAACAAAAATATATGGTTATTTTGTCCCATTTATCAAACAAGTGTTCCAAAATCATCCTCCTTGCTTATTAACTCTTCCAAAATTCATGCTAATTTTCTTTATTCATATAAAGACACTGAAGTTTAACTCCAGCTATGGTAAAAGATTTCTCTTCTCTAAACCCTTTAAAATATGGCCTTTTATGTACCTGAGAGTTCTAGGATTGGGTCCTAAACAGTATCTACATGAATGAGGCAAAAGTAATGGAAACTGGAATACACCCGTTTTCTCCTTTTTCTATTTTTTTTTTTTTTAATTTGGACAAATACAACTGCACAAGTAAAAGCCATTCAAAAACTATTTTTTAGAAGTGTTTCTGACTTTCACTTTGAAACATCAGCAAAAGCAAGCCAGGTTTGCCATAGAGGACGGTTGCTTTCTAACTGGCAAGTGAGGAAGTTTTCATATATTTTGTAACATGCTTTAATTTCACTGAGGGTTGTTTAAATGCTTGTCAGAAATTTTCCAGAAACAAAATTTAGTCTTAGTTTTTAAATGCAGTGCCTGGGGAAGAAAAACAACTTTTACAGATAGAATTGATCATCACCCTCTGAGGCCACTGTAGTAGAGCTACCATTAAATCAACTGTAATTCAACAGAAGGGGAAAAAAAGCCTTGATTTTCTCAGCAGCAATGACAAATATGTCTAATATTCTCAACATTTATGCTACTTACATAGATAAAGTCTCTACAATGATGCTGGGGAGACCAGGCATGATTCTTCTTGCTCATACTGCTGGAAGGAAAGAATTACACCACTAAAATGAGCAGAGGAGCAACAACTAAGTTGAAACAGAGTTGGGACAGTATAGTAACCAAGGCTTATGTGCCACTGATAGCCACAGGCCACCTTATGTTCTCAAGAATTTGTTCTTCATGAAGATGCCAAATTTGGCTTTCCTAAGGCCTTGTTTCAATCAAGACAAAACTTAGTATTTCAGAACCTGAAGCTTAAAGACACCAAATCACCTTACTGAAAATCCTCTTAGTCTTGGTCGGTTCAGAGATTAATTTAAAATTTAATGTTGACTCAAAGCATTCTCCTTCTTGATGGATTTCAGGAAGAAATAAACAAAGAAAAACATGCTCATAAATTATCTCTTAACAGCAGTTTAAATTACTGCAGATCATCCCCAAAAAATACGCACAGCCCAAGAGGTACCATGGAGGAAACAAAATCTACTCAATTCAACTTCATTGACTTCAGCAGAATTATACTGCAGGGAAAACTTTGGTACATGAGTGGTAAAGAGTTCTTTGGGAACAAGCAGATCAATAGTCATAACACTGTTATAACATCTACATTGACACGCTCGCAACAAGGCCTCTGAAATATTTGCAATTCTTGTAGAAATACTGCAGAGCTGCAATTGCTTATCAATTCACAGTGATTTTTTAATTTTTTTTTTTAGACACGGATCTCTAGTTGACAGAATATTATGATGAAGCCTGGGACAAATTAAAAAGGTAAGGTATTAAAAAAAATCCTCAACTCAGCACTAGAGCTTACGGCAAGGGGGAAGAAAAAGCAGCAGATTCAGACCAATAAATCTTGTAGATAAAGGCTGAATATTTTGGAAAAATATTTCTCTGAAGCTTTTAAGGAAAGAGATGGAAGAAAGATGGAGGGGTTGGAACTAGACGATCTTTAAGGTCACTTCCAAGCCTTTACATGATTCTATGAACACTTAAAATCTGTTTATAGTGTTCTATGAACACTGAAAATCAACACTGAAAATGAATGGGGGAGAAGAATGTCTTCTCCTGAAGACATTATTCCTAGAAGCAATTTAATGAACCTTGCTATCTCTTGCTTGTCTATTTTCTAGGTTCTGAATCAATTCATTAAAGAAAAAACAAGGAATATATTTAATGAAGTAGTAAGATAAAAAGGATTTATGCACCAATGTGACTGCTTACATGAGGATTAATATTTTTTTTTTTTGGCCACTCAGTTTTCCTCTTTTGTTACCTAAAGTTTGGATATTATAAGAACTATGTGTTGGAGAAAAATACTAATAACCACAAAAACTTTTCAGCAGTTGTTCAAACATCTATAAAGTAGCCAAGGCTCCAATTAAAAGCTTAACCTAACAAAGAACAACCTCTTTTGATTTACCCTATGTTGCCACAATTATTCCTAGACTCTTGGCAACACCTCCACCTTCACCTTCCACTTCAGAATTCCTGTCGTTCAGCAAATAAACAAGAAATCTGGAACCAATGTGTCAAATTAACTGATTCTCAAAAAATATTCTGAAGCAGGTGGTACCAGTCTGAAAACAAAACCTAGAGGACATGCAAACCTGGCATTTGAAATCTGGCCATCACATGCAGTTTTTTTAATAACCTACCTGCAGACAGCTCCAAAACAGGAAAAGATCAGAGTGGACCATTTCCCTAAATGAGATCACACAACTTTCACACAGTGATCCCAGAGCCCAGATCTGTAATCACTTAATTACAGTGACCTTAGAAAGACACAGAACCTCAGCTAAAGTGACTGAGAATTTACTGTGTCTACTGACTGTTTTCATGTTTAATACCTTTAAATAGTTGCACTCTTCTCATAATTTATTTTTATTCTTTAAACTTCTAGTCACTTGATCCTTGTGGCTTCAGCCTTCCAGTTAAAACATTATTATTAAAATTAGGTTTCTCCTTCATATGTTGGCACTTTACAGACCACAGTTAAATTACATCTTGTATTTCTTTTTGGTAAGCTAAGGATATTAAGTTCTGCCACTCATTAAAAGGCATAATTTCAAGACCACAAACCACTGATGCTTAGTGCTGCTGGTCTAATATCATTGCCTGCCAGAAATGTCTTCACCTCTGAAACCACTATCAAAAAAAAGAGCAGAGTTGGTAAGAGCACTAAAAATGTCTGTCCCAGAAATGTCTGACTGCCTGTTGTCAGTTTGCCTATCCAGATATTTACCAGTTTATAAAAACTCCTGAAAAATCACAGAGAAACTTGCACTAGAAAACTTCCTGGGATAACTTTTTGGAGAGAATGTTCTGGCTCTGAATGTCTATATCTCCCACATGTGAGAGGAGGTCAGGTGTCCTGTGGTCCCCATCACAGGGAGCCCAGGGTTTTGGAGAGCTCTGCCCTGAGCTACCTTCCAGTGCCTCTGGCAACCCTGACAATTCCTGCTGCTCAGTTCCCAGATGAAGGCCAGACATTCACCCAGAGACAGGAGCATGCAAGATATTCCCAAAAAATTGTTTTAATAAAAAGGTCACTGCCACCTTAGGCGTTCTCCACTGACTAAAACCAATTTTTTCACAACGCGCTTTATAGGCAGCATTGCAGCACAGCTCAGTATCTTCTCAAAGTATTCTGACACATGAGAAACTTGTGCTTGAAACTCAGCAAAATACACACCCTCCCATGCCTATCACAACTCTGATGTGTATAAGTACCACATGTGGCTTTACAGATCACACATCAGTAAATAATGCTTGTTACTGAGTTATTTAGGAACACAAAAAACACAGTTTCATTTTTAACAAAGATTTGTCCTCATACAGCAATATTCAGCCTTGCAAATCCTCTAAGGGAAATAGAAAATTACATTGCCAAATCAACATATGACACCATCCATCGAAGGTTAAAATGAGAAAAGCAAGGAAGGGGATAAATGAGCCACCCAAGGTCACACAAAATCAGAAGAACAACCAAGAATAGAACAAAGGCCTCTTCATTACTAAGATCACAAATGCATTCGATTCTGCATTCGTTAATCTGCAGAGCATGAGCATCAGTAGCAAGACATGTCCACAGGAGAAAATATAATAATAATAATAATAATGAGCTGCAAGTTCAGCATTACCTAAAGCCACGGGATATAATTAAAAGGCACAGGGTGCAATGACCTGACCTTGAATGCCACTCAAGTGATGAGAGGAAAGAACATGCTATTAAGTATTTTGATTCTAGAGGAACCCAAAGCACAAAAAACCTGGGGGAAAATCAGTTTGGGATCTAGATTTGCAAAGCAGATCTCTACCAGACCTCAGGTCTGCTCTGCTTCCTTCCACTCCAGCCTTTGTGTCTTATCAGCAGCAGCAATAAAAGCCTCTGGAAATGCAGCAGAACAGAGTCAAGCCCAAGCAATATTTTATTTTTACAAAGGATAAGCTGGATGAAAAACAGAAAAGAACTTCCAAAACGAGGCAGTTTGGGTTTTTTCTTTAAACATTTTTTCAAAAGAATTATTACAACTGTTTTGGCATCCACAAATATTGCCTGTAGCTTTTCATCTCCTTGTCCAGGAAGACTGGTTTGTGTTCATTCAGTGCTGTGGAAGAATTTTTCTTCTTGATTTTTCTCTTTCATACCTCCTACTCCTCTCAAAAGAAATAACCTACAGGTTTGAAAAGTACTTCACAAGAATAAAATTAATTGATAGGAGGGTGTAACTGCTCACCAAACACTAGCTGAGGTAGCAGAAAATCTGTTTATTTCGTTTGTTCAATTAAATTCCATATATCAAGAAGACAAGAAAATAAATTGAGGAGGCAACATTTTTCTCCCTAAAAGCTATACCAGACCTACTCACAGAAAAAAATCACGCTGACCTGCTCTCTGTGACTGTGCTGAGTTACTTCACTCCTCTGAACTCATTCTTTCTGTACCTAAAGAACACAGCACTGGGGACCACTTGTACCAGTTGGGTCTCTGAGCACCACTAAAGCCTTCTGTTATTAATAAACCTCCTCCTTTCCAAGTGGATTATTTATAAATGAATTGTGTGACCTCTGGCAGGCTAGAACTAAATAGAGAATACAGTTTGTTCCCCTTTAACTGAAAAACAAAGGCCATGGAAAGATGAATAGAGAGAAGCAATTAATATTTTCTAATAATTGTCATGGTGAATGGGAGAACTGCTACGTTTCTCAGGGTCTCTGCACAGAAAGGTTCCAGGTAACTATTCATTCACAGGGCTGGGTTCTTGTAAATCAGATGTTGTTGCCAAGCAACTAAAGGTGCTAAGGAATGAAATACAGTCTGCAGAAACCTAATAGCCTGGAGAGAAAAAGGACTACAATCTGAGATTTATGGCATATATAAAAGGAAAAGAGTCATTCTCCCACACACAAAGAACACAGATACTTTATTATAAATGTCCTTAGCATGTTTTTCTAAGGCATAATTAAGCAATAAAATTCCCACTACACCCCAAATCAAACAGGTACATTCTTTTTTTTTTTTTTTTTTTTTAATGTTTTGCTCATTAAGTTTTCTAGAAATAGATCTTGAGAAATTAGCTACCAAGACAAAAGGTAAAATTTAACCCTAAGATCTTTCTTTTGCCCAAGAAAAGTGTTAGGTATACAGACAGCACTGCAACTGCCAATCAGCTTTACACTTTACCTTCTTGTGTTTTAATACCATGCTCATTAACATTGCATCTGATCATCAGAAATTCTCTTTAAGCTTATTAAGATTTTAAAATATTTTTAGCAAGTTAATTAGAATACATTAACAGAGCTCATCTGTGTTCACCCATCATGCATATTTTATTTTATTCAGGCAAATTGCTTTTAAATGAAATATTAGCTGTAGGAAGGGTACACTGTTGGGTACAGAACAATACAGCCCCTCAGTACAAACACAGGCTCCCACACATGAATAGCTTCATGCCACTGAAAAGTGGGGACTTTCTGATGGCAAAGGGCTTTTTTTAATTCCTATTGTTATTACAATCCCCTGCAGCTGCGTTGTGCACACATGGACCTGGTGGATCATCCTAAAACTGAACCATCCTTTGTTGCCCTCACGTTCCCATACAATCCATAAAAGTTAAAGATTCAGAGTCCATTGCAATGGGAACCAAAGGTCCAGCTAAGGAGAGGAAAAGAACATTTTCAGCCCCTCACACCATAATTCAGATACTTTTACAAATTCATGTCTGGTGGGTTTGTTTTTCTCCTGCTGATGGTGTCTGAAGATATCACTTGATCTAAAGGCAGGAGCCCAATTAGAAGCTCTGGCATGGCGTGGCACAGGTTTCTGACAGGCAGGGGTGCACATGGATTTGTCAGAACAACAAGAACAGCTCACAAAGGATGAACCTGAAATACCCTTTGCTTTAGTGGTCAGAAATTACTCCCTCTAATGTGCACTCAGTGTCACCAAGTATAATTAACAATTATAATAACAATTTCTGAGGATTTTTGAGACAACAAAAATTACCTTGGCATATTTTTGGCATGCCACTTGCAGAATTTCGCTCAAGTCAGATGAAGTTCATCACTGGCCACTGAAACTTAACTACAATGCTACTAACAATAAGATGTTCCTCAAGCTCCTGATATACCTTCACTCAATCCAGCCAAATAAGACATTTTTGAAATTATTCCTTTATGGCCCAAATACTTCCTCTCCGAGGAAGGATGGAAAATCCCACTAATTTCACCAACAGTTCTCAAGTTAGGCAGTTATTTTAGAGATCTGCATAAATAAAAGAATAAATAAAGTTTGTCAACCTCATGCTTGATTCAGATTTTGCACTCTCACTGCATTTCAATTAACCTGCCACAGACTGCCAAGCTGACATATTTGATTCAGATAGTAAAGAAAACACCCTTAAAAAAACAACAGGTCTGAATCCTTTGATGAGTGATCATACAATCCATATCAAAACACACATTTAAATCTCAGTCACCACACATTTCATGATCTGCATCATTAACACTGTCTGGTTTGAGGGATTTTGATAATCTCTTTGATAATCTATAGCAGTTCTTTATCTCCAAGGCACTGATGCCTTTATACCCATGATCATTATTTAGGTATGCTTTGTGCCTGTAGCTTTCCCTGAGATGTTAATCTCCATGATTCAAGAGGCTGCTCCTTTATAAACTGCTGCCGTACTCCCCATGTTTTCTCCCACTGATGAACCCCAAAACCAGGCATATTTCATTTAGCATTTGGCTGAACACACCAGCCATGCTGACGTGGGGATATTTTAGTCACAGCTGAGCAATTCTATGGAAAGTTCTTCCAAAGGCCAAGAGAAGAGAACTGTATCAATGGATGGAGTCCCTTTTCTCTGGACAAATCACTGTGAATTGCACTGAACCCAAACCTACCCTGCCATAACCTTTTCCTCCTATTTCTACATTTATTAATCAACTCACACATCAAAAGCATATACTGCAGTCTGCACTTTTTTCTCAAGCTTGACCAGGCAGAAGTTTCATGTTTTAAAGGAATTGTCTGCCTTTGACAGCTGGAGAAGAGATTTCACCTCCCTGCCACAGAGTTGGAGTCCAGCAGCTGCCTTGGCCTCAGGGATCAGCTGGGATCTCTCCCCAGCTTCCACTGCATGCTGAATAACGAGCCACACAGTCCCAAAAACCTATTGGCTGGCATTAAGAAACAAAAACCGCCTCGGTTTATTTTGTAGCATTTAAGCAGAGATATGTCCTATCCTAAGGAAAAAGAACCCGCATAGAAATCAATATAAATTTCTAGTAGCACCCTAATTGCAAAGAGTAGGGCTTGAATGAACAATGAAGGCAAACAACATTTTAATGTCATTTAGAGTGACCAAAGACACTGAAATATGTTTACAATTAAGAGTATTCTCTAGATAAAGGAGGGGGTAAAGTAAAGCACGACTACCAGACAATAGTAAAATAAAATGCAATTTAGCAAAGCATATTTTGTCACTGGCCTACCCTGGCGCACACTCCTTGTTCCTACAACAGAAACAGTGACTCATTTATCCAAGCCAGCACAATTTTAACAAATCCCTATAATATCACTGCTAGAGCTGCATCTGCAGCACTGCTATGCTCAAGCTCACCTGGCTCTGGATTTTAATGAGAACCTGAAGCTCTCCACTGCTTACAGAAACTTCCCTGTTAACCCAGCCTTCCCCAGAGCAGCTCAGAGTGTGTTATCCACCCCAATCCCCACCTGCCTCTGTCATCCCTCCAGAGAAGTCTCAGCTACCTTCATTAAAAACAGAAAAACTACTCGTGTCCATTCCCTCTCTCTTCCCCTTTTCCCAAAAACACAGCACAGAGGACTCAGGACCAATTCTTTTCTTCAAATTTTCTTCTGCAAAGGCCAAAATCTTCCACTACCTAAAACCCAGCCCCAGCTAAGTATGGGACATCACTGAATAGCCACTGACTCTATCAATCAATTTTAATTTTTTAATTATTATTTTTATTGTCATTATTTTTGTTGTTATTTTATTGTTATTTTAAAGCAAGAGGCTGCTCACATTTTCCTTTCAAGTGCAAAAGGGTAAGGTTTTCTACTCTGGGTACATCCTCTGGGTACTTGAGATGTGGTTCACCAAAATCCAGCATAATCTCTGACTCCTTTTCAGTACATCACATCCAATCCTCACATAAAACAGCAGTCAACAAAAATGTACAACATCTTTTCCCAATTCCTCACAGTTAACACATTAAGTGGTAATAAAGGGTGCAATGACTTTCCAAGGGCATGTACCTGTTTAATTATTCAAAAGAAAATTGACTCAGGCACCATGGTATGAAACACTAAAATATGCAAACGAAGTAAATTATGGGGGAAAGCAACAAAAGAGAAGGAAAGGGATCATGGTGAGAGGAACATATGGGGGCAGATTCTGATCATCTTGTTGTTTCTGAGTTTCTCTATATATGCACAGATAAGAAGGAAAGCTTGTGTAGTGACAGAGAAATTATTATTTACTCATCTCAGTACTCTGACCAGGGTCTTGAAACAATCTAACCATGCCTGGAATTTCCTAAGAGAGTGTTATTTTCACCTATATACATGATGCAATTTGAGAAAAAGGAATGTTTACACCTTTCTAGACAATCGAATCTTACTGCTGGGAAAACACTTGTTTCAACACAGTCTGTATAGAACAGAAGAAAAGATGCAGGACCTGATCCATGAGTAAATCACATTTATTCCAAATTAAGGGTCTGAAACAACTCACTAAAATAATAAGACCAGGTTAACAGAAAGATATCATAACACCAATTCTAGCTATTTGTCCATAAAACATGAATATCCCATTAAAACAAAGAGCATTTGATTTTACCTTGGACCAAAGCAAATGTCTTTCCAATCAAGACATCCAGTGAATTGAATGTCTCTTGTAAGCAGGTGCTACTGTGTTATATTTTCATCCAAACTGCTGAGAATAAGCTAGAAGAAAATGACAAAGTAAATTGAACAAGAAAGTGTCTGATCTTGATGAATAATTCAATGATGCAATGCAACAAATACTGATTTTTTTTCCTAGTAAAGGCAGTTTACAACTGTCCTTTGCTTAGAAAAATGACCTTCTCATGGTAATTATACTTTTGTCTTTAGGCACTGGATGACAGTCTTAGTAATGCTCATGATTCCAGTTCACAGCTCTGCTGCTGATCTCAAAGCACTCCATTCCTGCTATACCATCTAATCCTTTTTTAATAACATAATCCAGCTGCTGAAGAACTTCAACCAGAATATCAGGCACACTGGTCACTGACCATTCCTTAACCATTCTGGTCGCTCTTCTTAAGCCCTAAAAGGCATCAGAGAGCCACAGAGCCACAACCACCATTCCCATTCCCCAAGGAATTTCCAGCCTGCATGGATAACAACGGTGCAGACACAGAAAACCATCACTCTGCCACTCCACAGGCAGCACAGACAGAAGGAAGCCTGGCAGTATTAAGCTGTGACTCACCAAAATTGGACTTGTTGCAAGAAAAGATTTTAATAGTCAGGACAGCAAAACGTAGGAATGGGTTAACCACCATTCCCATTCCATGAGGAGCTCCTTGACTGCGTGGATAACAGCAGAGCAGACAGAGAAAACCATCACTCTGCCAGGACAGAAAAGTCACTGTGCAGCCAGGACTGCCAGGGCCACAGGCCCAGAATAGCCATGGCCATACAGTCTAAGGAAAACACAATTCAGCAGGAAAAGGC
Source organism: Daphoenositta chrysoptera (assembly GCA_013397915.1). Classification (NCBI taxonomy): domain Eukaryota; kingdom Metazoa; phylum Chordata; class Aves; order Passeriformes; genus Daphoenositta; species Daphoenositta chrysoptera. The sequence continues at coordinate 1,260,495 of VZRO01002985.1, forward strand.
TGAGCTGGATGCCAGTCTCTGTTCCCAGAGTGATGTTTTTTAATACCAACAATAAGAATTCACCTGTCAAACCTGTAGCATCCAAAGACTACACTGGAAGAACCTCGCCACCAGGGAGATGGGCTCAGCCTGGTGATAACCAGAGAGCCAGAGAAATCTTCCCTAGAGCTGTGCTACAGCACAGTGTGTTCAGGTCTTTCTGTAAGCCATTCTTCACATATCAGTATTAAAAAGGGACTTACTCACTAGAAGAACATGACTGAGAAAGGCTCATTTTGCCTTTTCTCATTTATTCTTCGCTCATTGTGCTCTACATCTCTTCCTTGATGCACAGACTTATTATAACAAAAACACAACAAATAATGCAGTCTGCAGTAGGCTATCAATACAGTTAGAAAAACAACAAAATTAAGAAAAAAAATAACCCTACTAAAATGTGTGACACTTGACATAACCAGTAGGACTGTCTTAAATGCGAGTAAGGACACAGGCACCCAGGTGCCTTTTTTTTGTCCCCTGCAATATTTCAGCATTACTTGCTCATGAATACTCAGATTACATTTGGCAAGTTGGCAGCACTTCTTAACACCTAACAATCTAATAAAAATATTTTTTCTCTGTGCTAGACAAATCTGCCCACCTTCAACCTCTGCTACCCATAAAACAATTTATTCAAGCACCTTTACTCTGAGCACAGTTAACCTTTTCAATGTACAAAAGCTTCTGTGCCTCTTAAATGAACAAAGAGCTCCTAATGAACAAAAAATACTTTCATGACTAAAAGTCTAATATTAATTCTGGGAATACAAAGTATAATTTTACTACCCATATATTGTACATAATACAGTATATAGCTCATGTATCTTCTTTTAAAAGGTTTCTGTTTTGAAATTACCATTGTACAAGACTTTTATACACCACAAGGATACTTTGAGTTACTGCAGATCTACACTGAGAATCAGAAAAAGAATGATCATGAAAAAGAAAAAGCCCACTTGCACTAGTTTAAAAGCCAAGGGATGAATGTAAGAGAAAAACAAGATTAATTTTGTTTTCTTCATTTCAAGGTTAAACCTCAAGGAACCTTAACATTTCACATATGGACATAGGTTTTCAGTGCATGGTCCATGAACTCTTGGTAGCCCATAACATGAGAGAAACACACTGGTTGCCAAGGAGACTTGAACTTACCATGCAAGAAGTCCAGTCCCATACTGAAAAATTTAGGGACTGTAGAAATTTTAAGTTTGAAAATCAATGATCAAGAGGAAAGAAAGTGGAATGTGAGTAGTTTTCATCCTCCCCTCCCTTCTTACAGGGATGAGGGATCAGAATTGGACTGGAAGGCTTGAATTCAGCAGTGCCACACTTCTCTGTGGGGATATTTAACATCAAGGCAAATGCTGGCGTTAGTTCTGTATTTTTAGCTGTATTTTAAATTAAAAACTGCACTGAATTCTGCAGTAACACAACTGTTGATCACACTCTGTTTTGTAACAGAAGTCCTGTCAGATATTTAGCCTTAGTTACTAAAAACTATCTTCAGGGAGTACAAACATTTCCCCTCTGGCATCCTGTCAGTCACAGCAAATCTGTAAATAAACTGTCAAACTCCATTCCAATCATTCCTGAATCTGCAAGGGAAAAAAAGTAGTAAAATCGGTGCAGCTGGTTGTAGTCCCTGTAGAGCAGGGCTGATTTCACAGCTTTAATATGGTTCACTACTTCACAGCCAGTCCGATCTGATATACAGCATGCAGAAATGAGTGACACCTTTGCTAATCATTTTCTTAAACTTATCACATGTGGAGGTAATAACAGATGCAATGACTTTTCAAGGGCATGGACTGGTTAATTTTTCAACAGCAAATCGACTCAAGTTCTGCAAAATTAAAAATCCACTAAGACACACTGTCAAGCTATCTAAATTATGGAAAATCACACAAAAAGGGAAAAACAAAGGTCTGGTCAGGAGAAAGACCGTGTTAGACCCTCTCCTTATATTGTCTTATGCAAAGCAGGAATTCAGCAGCAACAATCAAGCCAAAAATCTAAAGAGAGGTGCTGACTTTAGCAAAGACTGACTGAATAAAATGGGAAACCCTATGTACTATTACCTGGGACATATTAGCACCTTTGTTCTGTAATTCATAACTTATTAAGTAATCCTGAAGGAGCTGGTCAAGAATTTTTCTGCCAGACACGTTTTGTTGAACCACAACAGGTAACTGAGGAGTTTTTCAAGGCCACACTGGAAAAGTGCAACAGAAGAAAGATCAGAAAGTAAACAAACACCATCTCCTTGCTGCCTATGGACTCGGTAAGGACATAAATCCCCTGACTTAGAGCAGCAACAGAACCTGAATCGGGATCTGCTTTATCCCGCAGATTTTCCTTCACCATCACGTTATACAAAGTCACACTGTCTCTCTGGACTGGTGAATATTTCATAAGAGGCAGAATAGCCCCAAGCAGAAGACAGACTGACTCAAAACCCAATAGCAAAGACACTGGCTTGATTTATGTTAAATTTAGGTTCAAGACTCATTTCTGTTATCGCTCAAAAAAGGGATCTCAGCCTCCTAAAGGAGATGCACCCTTCATGTTTCCTCACAAAAGCCCCCTAAAATGTGACTTAAACTATGAGACAGTTTAAACAGAAATTTTGAAAGCATATCATTTCTTATGAAATAAAACTACAAGTGTTTGATCTCAGATGCTCTCACAGTCTCCCTGCTCAGGAAAGCAAACTTTTCATGCTGAAATGCACCATAGGAAAGCAAAGAGCACTGAGGTCACTATGACTGCATTGAGTTTGAAGGTGGAAAAAACTAACATCACCCCCTTAATTAGGGTTGCCATATGGTCAGATTTCTGCTTTCATGTTTCCTTTCTTGAGCTCAAATTTTGACTGGCTGGAAAGAGAGGAATACAAAATGCATCAAGGTTTGCCATATGGGCCCGGGTCTCCTGTGCGCCACACGTGTCAGAGATCTGACATATCAAAGACATCATGCTCACCATGCAAAGGCTACATGGCCTATCAGCTACTCTTTCCTTCCACAAATTCCCAGAAGAAACCATGGGAGCCATACCAAACATCTTCCATTTTCCTACCACACAGAAATCCAGACCATATGCTTCAAAGTTTGCAGAAGCAACAACTGCTGCTCTCCAGAACTGAGTGTCAGCCTGGTTTATTCTCCTCTGCTGGTACACAAACATCTCATCCAAGCTGCAAATAACCCCCTGTGAACCTGAAAACCTCAGTGATCCAGGTCTGGACCCTTGTACATGTTGGAGTTCAGGGTCCTTATCAGAGCTTTCATCTGAGAACTAAGCACCAAAAAAAGAAATCGCCGGGTCTGAATATCATTTCCCATTTAACAACTGAGGGAGTTGGCAATCCCAGTCCAAAAATAGTCAATTCGTGCTCAGAACACCCTTGATAGAAAGGAATTATCAGCATCCTGATTTCAAATGTGAGAAAAAGAGAAGATACTCATCTAGATGAACTAGGACTGCAGGCCAAGTCTCCTGAGGGTCAAAGCAGCACTGAAATCACCCCACGTTTTCACTGTGAACTGCAGCCATGGCTCTGCTTTACAATCGATGAGACATCAAAATCCAGCCTGTACACTTCTTTCCATCCAAAAAAAGCAACATTATTTCAATTTTCAATAAGAAAGAAAATGGTTTATTGGATTGTCCTTCCAGTATATTAAAAAAAAAAAATTACTTTGCATACAAAAGTTTCAGCCCTAGAAAAGTCCACAGTGAAATACATTCCTCTCTGGCAGACAGCACAGCACATCACAGCAACTCTTGACATGAAATGAACACTAAGGTAACACCTGACAAAAAGAGGACTCTAAGTAAAAAGAATGCAATTATCCCAATGGGAGTTGCTCCAGGGCACCTGTGTTAACCCCCCTGCCAAAAGTATTTTGAACTCTTTAATGGCTACAGATGATAAGAAAAGTTATGATGAGAGAAAGTCTGTGAAGCAACACCTGCAAAGTGAAGTATTTTTAAGAAAAATGCTTCAGATACAGAGACGGAAGTAATTAAAAACCCAAAGAAAAATGTGTACTGCTGTCTTTGTTTTCACCCAAGCTGAACTTCCCCTGGAATTGAATCGCTGGCTCACTGGGGAAGCTGGCTGACATCCTGAGCCACGAACAGGAAAAGCTTGTCTGGGAAATCAGCACAAAACTCAGGCTTGTTTGTTTGGAAAGAAGCCCACGAGTAAACACACAACACACAGACACAGACCAAGGTCTGCAGCACAGACAGCAAGGGAACAGGACTGGGTGATAAAGGACCAAAATTCTCCACGCTGACTTTGCCTCAGTCTGATTTGCTTTCAGGAATGGCAGGTCCATGAGGCCAGGAGAGAAATCCAGACCAGAGCAAACTTACTCTCAATGAAAGAGACCATGTTAGGGAACATTTATATAAACTGAATGCATGGAAGTCCAGGGGACCTCATGGGATGGACCCCGAATGCTGAGGCAGTTGGCTGATATAATTGTGAGACCACTCTTTATCTTTGAAAGGTCAGGGCAATTCAGGCAGGCTCCTCAGGACTGGAGGAAAGCAAATGTCACTTCTTCCTTCAATAATGGCAAAGAGGAGGACACCAGGAACTACGGGTCAGTCAGGCTCACCTTGATCCTTGGGAAGATGGAGCAAAACCTCCTGGAAACCATATCCAAACATATAGAAACCTGGAAACAATATTCAAACATATGGAAGCCTGGAAACCATTTCCAAACACATGAAGGAAAGAAAGGTGACTGGCATTAGTCAGCACAGCCTTCTAAGATGAGATAACTGGTTTGATGGATGAGGAGAAAGAAGGGGATGTTGTTTATCTCTATTTTAGCAAGCTTTTTGACACTGTCTCCCACAAGATCGTCACTGACAAGCTGATGAAGTACAGGCTAGATACATGGACAGTGAGGTAGACTGAAAATTGGCTGAACTGCTGGACTTAAAGGTTGTGAATGGTGGTAAAAAGTCCAGCTGAAGGCAACTCACTAGTGGTGTATTCCAAGGGCCAACAATGGTCTGATACTGTTCAATATTAACGACCTAGATGATGGAACAAAGTGTACCCTCAGCAGGTTTGCAGGTGACACAAATCTGAGAGGAGTGCTGATACACAAGAGAGTTGTGCTGCCATCAGCAGGACCTCAGCAGGCTGCAGGAATGGACCAACAGGAACCTCAAGCCGTTCAATAAATGGAAGTGGAAAGTCCTGCAGCAGGGGAAGAAACACCCCATGCACCAACTGGCTGGAGGCCATCAGCTGGGAAACAGCTTAGCAGGAAAAGATCTGGGGATCCTGGAGTACAGCAAGGCAAACAAGATCCAGCCACGTGTCCTTGCAGCAAAGGTGTCCAGCTGCATCCTGGGTGGCACCAGAAGGAACAGCACTCACAGGATGAGGAGCTGCCCAGCACGTGGGACACACATCAGCAGTGCTGGGAGAGGGCTGGAAGAGAGAATGCAAGTGATGCCTTAGATTTTGACTTTTGTATTTTTCAAAATCCTGTACTGCTTAGTGTGTAGCTCTGAGGTTTCTTGTAGCCTGTTAATTTCTGTTCTCTAGTGCTGAGTAGTCATAACAAAGCCTCTCTGGGCCTGCTCTTCAAGGACACCTGGACTGTCCTAGGCCCAAAAAGTGTAAACTAAAAGCCTCTGAAAGGGGGGCAAGCTGAGGGGAATTACATCATTAAACTGAAGCTTTAATTGGAGAGTCAACCCTGGCTATGCAAATGAACCAAACCTATAAAGGTGTAAAGAACTCGTGACCTGTTGTCCATCTTGGGGTCCAGCTTGGAAATGGCCTCTGGCTCCCGGGGTGTGCCTTGAAGGCCCTTCAAATAAATACCCACCTTTATTCCCTTACTCCTGTCTGGTCTCTGTTTACAGGTGGCCTCTTAAGGCATCACAAGGACATGGGCACAGGGGAGTGAGCCCAGGGGAGAGCCCTGCAGATGATTAAGGGACTTGAACATCTGGCATAAAGGAAAGGCTGAGAGAGCTGAACCTGCTCAGAGCGGGGAAGAGAAGACTCACAGGGAATCTTATCAGTGTGCATAAATACTTCTTGAGGGAGAGTAAGACTACATATTCTTCTCTGTACTGTCCAGTGGTAGAACAAGATGCAAAAGGAACAAATTGAAATAGAAAAAATAGTAATTTAAATATAAACTTTTATTTTAACTGTACAGGTGATCAAACACTGCAGCAGGTTTTCCAGAGAGGCTCTGGAACCTCCACCCTTTGAGACAAAGGGTAGGTTTAGATTTGCTATGAGGAAAAAATGCTTTACTGTGAGGGTGGTAAGACACCCTCTGGGTTGCCCAGAAATCTTTTGAATGCCCAATCCCTGGAAGTGTGCAAGGCCAGGTTGGTTGGGGCTTAAAGCAACCTGGTCTAGTGGAAGGTGTCCCTGCCATGGCAGGGCATGGAATGAGATGATCTTCAAGACCCCTTCCAACACAAACTATTTTGTGATTCTATGATTCAAAACCAAAGTGGACACAGTCCTGGACCATCTTCTCCAACTGGCCCTGCTCTGACTAGGCGAGCTCCAGAGGTCATTTCCATCCTCTTCCACAGTGTGATTTGAACTTCTCTTAGTATAACACTACATATAACTGCAAGCAGTGCAAAATATCCTGAAAGACAACTTTGCAAAATCAGCCTGTGTGAGATATTAATGTACAAACATCCATTTTTCATCATCATATGCTTCAGTCTGTACAGACAAAAATACTAAGCTGCATGTAAGGATCTACATTGAAATATATAGAAACTAAATACCTGGGGAGCAAGGAGTCAGAGCAAAACAGAAATGTGGTCATATGCCTCTAATTTAAAGTGCACCATAAGTAGACTTAGTGAAATCTGGACAGAACAAGCTCAAGATGACAAAATTACTTAAGACAGTACCATTATGAAGGTAATTTTTTTGACTAGTAAGTAATGACACTCTTAAGGACATCACAGCTATTTTGCAGAGCAAAAGTTTGTGAAAGTAGCCATCTCTGCTTTGCAGGAGCCTTTTACTCCAGCTAAGCCAACTGATTTTGGTGGGAATTGGGTGGGACCACAGCAACGCAGTGAAACTTTGCAAGCTGTGATATCTAGTCCTAAAGACTTCAACAAGAACCAAACACATTTACAGCTGAATACCTTGAAGACAGCCAATTTACATTTTGAGATAATACAATTGACATAATTTTCTATCCCCCATTATAAGCAGGGGACTCTTCATCATTTTCAAGTTCTTCATACAACATCTCATCAGAAAAACAAGTGGTATATCCCAGCACGCATAAAACTATGGTTTTTAAAAGGACAGAATATGTATAAAGGACATGACTAAACTAATTTTCAGAACCTCCTGACTTCAATATTTAACACTGTGGTAACTCCAGGGAGGAGAGTGGCCCATAACTTCGTAAGGAGGAAACAAAAGGAAGCACCTGGATGCTGCAGGGAAACAGACAGACGGACACATTTACTTGACGTGCTCCCCTGAAGCCCTGCAGGCTTCATCAGCTGTATTTGTAAGGCCTTTGAAGTGTGGCTGTTGCACAGCTTGTAAGTCCCCTCCTCTGGAGCTCGGGAGCTTGTGGTGTTATAAGCTACTTAAGCTCCTTAGTCCAGATCTAAGCAAACAGCTTGACGCACTTACAAGCTTCACTCCCTCTTATTCTGAAGATGTTAAGCTGCTTAGCTTACTGTCTTCAACTTTCAAATTCCTACAACCAAATCATACCCATACACCATGAATCTGCCTTTATTAGCCTGATTGTCCCCTCTGCTGGGGATTCTGAATGCCTTTTGCCAAGTCACCAGTAGAACAAAATGTTCTTTTATAGCTTAGTTCTTCCAAAGTCACAGCCAACACCTGAATGCCCATTGCTTTGGCAACTACCGCTCTGCATTTCCAGTATCCACAGATTACTGTATATCAAGCATACTCACCTGTTCTAACAAATCTCTTTCTGTTAATATATAAAGTCTGTTAAATATTTCAGTTAGTTTTTTTAAAAATCCTCCACACTGGTGTAAACCCTCACTTTTACTATGAATTTTTGTTTCAGTAGGAACTGCAGAAACTTTTGGAAGAAATGCTGCTTATACATAAAAGACGGTTTTCATCTAAATCAAGCTGGTACCAAACTACCAGCATTTACAATTAATAATCTTACAAGAGAATCTTTAAACTTAGAAGTACAGTAAGGCTGGCACAAATGGACATGACACATTTTCTAAAGCTGAAATCATTAAAACTTTGTATCTATAAATAAAAGATAGGGCAGATATTAATAAATCTTAACAAGTAACCACAAAGAAGACACAATTCCATTTTAATCATAGCACAAAAATAAGCTACTGAGTCAAGTGTGGAAGCGCTGTTATATTGACACTAGAAATGTAAAAAAATAAGACAGAAAGGATTAAAATGCCTAGTTTTCACTGAGGATATTGATAGAAGCAACACACTGGTGAAAGGCAGGCAATCATTACATGCTGGAAAATAAAAGAACAAATTATATTGCAAAGATATAGGAAAACCACAGCGGTGAGTGTTGCTATACACTAATGAAAACCTGAGGCCAGAGCAGACAAAGCAGTTAATTGTACCAACTTGCAACATAATCCATATGGTCTGAATATCACATCAATACCAGGACCAAACAACAGCCCACTTGCCCAGGATGATGGCAATGAGCAAAATATACACAAAGAGATCATAGACTGCCTGGACAGGCAATACAGGAACCATGACACACTACAGTTATCCCTATATTAGGATAATAAACTGATAAATGTTAGGCTAAACATCCTGCTCACATATGCTTTATGCTACAACTTCTCGAGAACCCTAGGAAAAAAACCCCAAGCAACTCTTGACTTGTCTTAAGCAGAAAATCCATGGGTTCAGGATGTCAACAAGGGTTGTTTTAGAACAAATCATATGTTACCCATGCAAAAATTGTGTATAAATGGAGTGCCCAGCAGTTATAATGTTACCTGTGGAAAAAATAAATGTTTTACACAAGCATAAACACAGATTTCCAACAGGTATTTTGAGAAGGTTCTTCACTGAAGTTTCTTGTAGAAAGAAGGCTGCCACAGGACAAGAATGGATGTGGTCTCACAAATTAATGATGTTTTTTTAAAAGATATGACACAAAGAGTAAAAGTAAGTGATCAGTTTTCACAGCTGCTAATGGAAGGTAATCTGGGAAAAAGCAGAGAATTAGAAAACAAATCCAACTCTGAAAATACCTAAATTTGCACACCCAACAGGTTCTGAAGTATTATCTTTGAGTAGAGCATGGTGTATTATAAAAATTTCATGAAAATAACAGATCAATACTTTAAAAATGGAAAAGCAAGTATATTAAAATCTTTTATAAAAGGAATAGAGCCAGAAACAGCAATATGCCACATTTTAAATAGAAGTTGAGTCTCTGAATATTCAGTGCAGCACCACTCCTACATTTCAAAAAGAACATAGCAGAAATGGAAACAATATAGAGAGACACAACAAGGCTGATCAGAGGTGTGGGACAGCTTCCAATAAGGCATGAGTAAGGCTGATTACAATTCTTCAGCCAAGAAAAGAAATGGCTAAGGGGATACCAGGAGGAGGCCAGCAGAGCACAGGGAGTCAGATATGATAAATACAGAATAACTATTCTCTGTTTCTCATAGTACAAATCCTAGCAAGGTGCAAATGAAGTTATCAGGTGACACACTCAACACAAACAAAAAATAGGGACATCTCACACAAAGCACAGCTCAGGTGAAGCTCTCAGTGCTGCAGGATACCATGGGTGCCAAAAACCTACATGCTTTTAAAAAGTGATTAAAGAAATCATGGCAAAAGTCTGTCAACAAATGTTATATAAAAAACCTGAGGCTTGGGAAGTTGCTAAGCTGCAGATTGGGAGGATGTTCAAGCCTTGCTTGTGTATTAGAGACTGGCCACTGTCAGAGGAAGACTTTGGCCTAGCTGGACCTTCAGCCTGACTCAGGATAACCATTCTTACCTTCACAAACAGCACCAAAACTATTTCAGCTTTGAGCACTCTTGAAAGAACATCCCCTTAATTCTCTTTTGAACAAAAGCCTGAAAATCAGGTCAAACCAGAGGTGATCCAAGAGACTTTTCAGCTGGGAAGACATGCCTTGCACAATTTTCCTTTCCCTATCACTAAATATATGAAAGTATTTTACATTCGGTGTTTAAAAAATTCACTATTAAGCCAACAAATAAGGCACCTTCAAATCTTGCAAAGAAATATTTGATTCTACCAGCCCTAAATGTCCAAGTGAAGCCATTCCCCCCTTCAATGTGTTTATTTCAAAAGTTATAAAACAGACAAAAGTCTTACAACCTTAATTATATCTATCATAATTCTGGAGATTGTAACAATCTTGACCTTTTTACTCACATGCTAATGCAACTTCACATTAATCTTCTCTGTTTAGCAGGACTTATCAAATGCCATACAGCATGTAAACTACATCTTGATTGCTGAGAAAACATCTCTTTGCAGAACATTATTTAGGCAGGCACTGAAGTTTCACTGACTTGAGAGGTACCCAAGCACCTTCTTGCATCAGACACATCTAATCCTGACAGCACCAGGAGCCAGTGGGAGCTAAAACCCTGGACTTCAACCCCGAAAATTCACCCAAGGGGTGGCTGGTCAAGATGCTATTTCGCCTTCTTCCACTATCATGAAGGGGATAACACAATGCAGATAGAAGAGAAGGCATTCTCTATTTGTCAGAAGTAATTAAACTTGTCACTGACTTTCTGTAAAACTCAAGAGCCATCTGGGAAAAGAGCAGTATGTCTCCACATCCGTGTGAGTGACAAGGTCAGAGCACCCCTCACTTCCTTGGTTGCATCTCCATCACTGACTCTGCTCATCGTGCTGTAAATTAATCCATAAAAATTTGGATGGAGTACCTACTGTAATTAGCTTTATCTGTCCAAAAGAGGCAAAATGAGATGGGGTGGCAGTTGAGGGATCCAATTGGCTCGTGGCTGCAGAGTGACAGAACCAGGTCAGTATACCAACTTTATTCAGAAGGAGGACAACATAAAATTAGCCTTGTCGTGTTACATTTCACAGACAAGGTTTCGAGATCTTCCGTTAGCAAGAGCTCACTAATAAAATGTTTTATATTTATACTCCTCCCTGTGACCTTTTTTTATATATCCCATTAGAATCTCTCCTCTATCAATTCATGGACATTGTCTCACCTTTTTCTGCTGTGCACCTCAGCCAAGAGTACCTCAACAAGCTGCCACTAGGCCACCCTGAAGCCTCCTGTTCTTCAGGTTGAGCAAGCCCAGCTCCTCCAGACCCTCTGCCCAGGGCAGGTCCATCCAGCCCCAAGGCATTTTGTCAATAAATTTCTTACATTAAGGGGTCCCAAACCAGGCACAGCACTCCAGATGTCATCTGCTGGGCTGCTGAATAAAGGACAATAATTCTTCTCCTTCGACTCCCTGGCTGTGCTTCTGTTGGTGCAGCCAGCACGTTGCCAGCCTTCCTTGCTGCAAGGACACACTGCTGGCTCATTTTTAGCTGGACCTCCCACATCCTCTTCAGCTGAGCTTTCCCCCAGATTCTTATCAATGCAGGGAGTCTGTGTGCCCCAGGTGCAAGACTTGACATTTTTCCTTGTTGAATTTGATGAGGCTCCCAACAGACCATTCCTCTGTTTAACATGCAACTTGCATGATTTATTCAAGTCACAAGCATGAGCTTCTCATCATCACAGCAGAGGATAAGCCTGGAGATAGAGCTGAATGTGGAAGACAGGATTAGGTGTACGCTGGGTGGAGAGGTGTGTTGCACAGCTCACCTCTTTGGCCTTTTCTCATTATTTCACAAGACCTCTCTCAGTGTTTATTCTCACAGTGACTGACACACTGGGGGTCTCGCTGCTGATACCTCTCTGTTCTGAGAGACTCGTGGCCCTGTTTGAGGGATTTCTGCCAGGAATTGCTAAAATGTAGCAATGTGACACTGGGTCACAAATGACACAACGCAGTTTTCTCGCCGGCTTTCAGGAGGAGGTAAAAAATTCAAGTTTGGAACTTGGGAAACTGCTTCAGAACATGTTGAAACACAAGCAGCATCGTTAGTATCAACAAGTCAATGGGATGACAATGTCTGTACTTAAATCCAGACTCACAAAAAACCCAAAAAATATTGGTCAGACTAGAGGTAAAGTCCATTTTTATAAAAATATGTACATTTTCTTCTAAATGTGCTTTCTTAAGTCTCAGCTGGGATTGAAGGGTAGGGCAGCTTTCATTGCTGTTGGCTCTACAGAACATATTCTGCAGCCAAAGAAGCAGCTGAATTTCCACCAACGATCCTGCAGGAAGTGTGTTCCCTCTTGGTTTTGTTTGCCTTCTAAATTTTCTGTGAACTTTGAAAACATCTCAGGACTGGCTGTCTGAACTTGTAATGGCAAGGAAAAGGATACAGGAGACTTACACAATTAAGTGTGAGGGAGGAGCTGCCACTACACTGACAAGCCAAGAAGTGCATGTATTTGTATTTATGCAAACCCATGCATACTTATGGATATCAACCAAGTTTGTCTCAAGGTAAAATAATTTCTGCCACTAAGATCAGAATAGCAGGGCACCTGTGTAATTTAAAAAACAGTTTCAGAAGATTTAAAGACTGCCTTTTCACCAAAATACACATTCCTAAATAACTTCCAGGGACTATTTACTAAAATTAATAACATTCATACACCTGGGCTTTTCCTTTGCATCATTGTCAAGACTAACACATCAGACAACTGCTGTGCTTGCAACCTAGAAGCACTTGGGCATTTCATGCATGAGCAGCACTAGGTCAGGAAGAGGTTAATGTGTGGAAACACAAAATGGATTTGGCAAGAAGGAAGAGGAGGAAACAGTGCACTTCAGCAGAAGAATATGACATTTCAGCACATGAGGATGTTAAAACATCAGCTATTTTCTTTCTAGGCAACAAGGGACGTGCACTACTATATGCTCCATATCTTGGCAAACTGAGAGAGCATTAGAATTTTCAGAGAACATGGAAGGGAATAAAAGAATCATTTCTCAATACCGTGTGGGATTTGGATGAGCTGGTATCCACTAAGGATCTGGAAATGTCCTTTTTATCTCTCAGTTATAAAACGATGTGAAACATGGTGGGGAGGAAACAGTTATTCCCATCCTGTTCTGTAGCTGAACCTAAATCAAAACCTGAAGTGTCAATTTACCCTCTAGAATCTTTTGTTGCAGTTTAATTTACTTTTCCTCTAATGTAATCCTGGTGTCACCTTACTGTTTAATATTGAAAGTTATTGACAAAGGAAATGCTGATTCATGGAAGTGAGATTTTGCTCTAATGTATTCATGTGAAAACAAATGAGCCTGTACTGATACATGGTTCTTCCTCTTGCTCACATTTCATTTCAGCCCTGATAGAATTTCAGATGGGATGAGTGAATCCTGCTCAAATGCTGCAGCAAGTTTTTCTCAGCTGTGGGCCAACAAATAGAGCAGAGCACTGGAACAAGATGCCCAGGGAGGTCATGGAGTCTCTTTCCCTGGAGACATTCCAAACCCACCTGGACACGTTCCTGTGTCACCTGCCCCAGGGGGATTGGGCTGGATGATCTCCAGAGGTCCCTTCCAACCCAAACTGTTCTGTGATTCTGTGAACAAATTTGATTTCAAAGAAAAGCCTCGTATTCAGTGCAAAAAGAATGCTCCTTGGAGTGTAAAAGGCCACGACCATTTAGAGAGAAGCAGAGCTGTCTCTGAACTTCCAGAATCTGTTTATCTAGCTTGTTCCCTATTCACACAGCACGTTCTACTTCATAGATACATATTTGCTGGGGCTTAATCCTGATTAAGATTTATATTCTAATCCAGCAGTACTTACCCTCACTATTCACAGCAGATGCACTATTCATAACCCAGTGCTTTCATTGATACTGTTTTGCAGGAGGAAGCAGCACAAGCTCCTGTTGTGCAGCACAGTCAAACCTTAAAGGTCAACACCAACCACTCTATGCCAGTGCTTCCAGGGCTGCTCCATAACTGATTCCCATTTACCAGTATGCAAATGAAAAGAACCACTGAAAAGAACCACTCCTCTGCCTGAGTTCTGAGATCCTCATTCTTTGCAGGTCACTGGTGCCACACCATTCAATTCAGCTCAAGTACAAGATGCTGCCATTGCAACATGGTCCTAGAAGGCCAGAGGATCGTTCTGGAAGGTTAATTATCCTCTGACAGCAGTGTGGCAAAAAAGTCTGAAAGAACTACCTGAAAACATCAATGGAAGAGCATTTCCGAAAATCTTCAAGAGGAGAAAGCCAAGCAATGTCAGCCTCAAAACCACAAGACATCCCCTGCAAGGTAAAGATCTCTGCCTCCAACCCAGAAACTCCTCTCTCCACACCACCACAACGAGGGGACACTTGCTAGTTGCCACCACCCTCAGCAACAAAGCCAGCATAACATCTGGGAGGTTTTTCAGCCAGAATGGTCTCATTTCTATTCCCAGCACAGATCAGGGATGACCATGGGAATGGAGAGGGATGAATAGACTACTCCGACAGACAAAAGCATTTCAGGGAGTCATTCTGCAGCCACACCCCAGGGATTTGTGCAATGAGGAGCATTGGAGGAAACCAAGAAAGGGAAGCATTTTGCTAATTGTATGGTAGCAGTTATTGAGCATTCAAATGCATGAAACAAAGCAACATGGCAAATATCCTTAGGGTGCTCATCATGATGCAGAAAACAGGGGATTTTTAATTCTTTCCAGTAATAAAACATTATGGTGCCTTTCAGTGCCTTCACAGAACCATTTTGAATGGCTCTGGATGCAGGATGATTCAAAATTCCAAGAAACTGAAACAAGGTGGGGAAGACAGAGACAGTATGGAAAAAGGATTGGGTTTCAATATTTGGAGTACAATGGGCAAAAATTTCTCTGGTAACTGGGAAGAAGGCTCACAAAACATGCTCAGTGCTCAATGTCTTGCCCTACTCTGCCACATGCTCCTGCTGTAGACACGGACGTTGCCATCAACTTAATTCCAGCATTGGAATCCCATCTCCCAAAGCCAGCTGGCACTTTGGAAACAGTAGCCATGCCCACCACATTAGGCTAAAATAGAGCAGCAACAACCTCCCAAGCCTCTATCACACCAATTCCAAGAGTTATTCTGCCAGGAAAAGGTTAACCATGGGCTGAAGCTGAATCAGTGTTACTCACATGCATGATTATGAAGCTACTTGCACTGCTTACCTCACACACTGGGAGAAAAAAGGGATCTATGTACAGTGAAAGCAGAGCAAGTGCTGCAAACATCAGCTGTCACCACTGCTCTGGCAGCATCCCACTTGCATGGATTCCCAAGTGCAACAGTGCTTTCCAGAGGGCTGAAAAACAGTGATGGAGGTTTCTTGTCTCTACACTCTGCAGTAAATGCAGAGCAGCCAGAGCAGAGGCAGCTCCTCCACTGGGGCTGGACACCGGCCTTGACACCACCAGAATAAATTGAATCGAGGACCACACTGAGCTGAAAGTGGTTTTTATCACTATACTGACAAAGCTATGAACAGTTCTGCATGGGGGCTCAACAGGACAGGCAAGTTCTTCCCCAGTGTGTAACAATGATTCCTGTAGCTGCTCAAACAGGAGCTCTGGAGAACACTTGAGAAGTCCCATCACCTGATCCAGAGCCATGCAGCACCAGGATGGATGCAGAGGCACAGGCACAAGCCTGGCACAGCTGGGGATGTTGGTCCCACCACGAGTGCCCAGCTTGCCCAGTGCTGCAGCCAGACCCACCCCTGGTTATGGTGTCCTCTCTCCACATGGGACTGTCCCAGGGTAGCCACGGGGAGGTTTGGCAGCTGGTGTGCTCCATTTCACCTTCCTGAACAGCTTCTGAGGAAAACAGCAGCTTAAAAATGAAAAATGAGCTTTTACACAGGCGAGTACCTTGGCTGTGCACAAAGCAGGCAAGCCCAAAATGGCACACACGTTTTCCTCTTTCCTCCCTGGATTTCTACTGATTCCAGTCAGTGTTTTATAAATACAAAAATTATTAAAAAATAGAAACCAGAGGATAAAGAACAACTTGGATCAATCTAGTTCTGATACGTGGAGGCACGCTTCATTTATTTTGGATGTTTTAATCATAGAGAGAGATACATCATGTGAAAGGAGCATTTTCCTCGCTAGCTACAAGTATTTAAAGTTAGCAAAACAGAAGCCACTGAACATTTATTCGGGTGAACTCATGTATGTAATGGAGTTGCCTTCAGCAACTCTCCCTCGCTCCTGGGCCTCCTGTGACTGTGCTACCTACATTTATCTTCCTCTGATGATCACAGCTGGGCAGGATTTTCAAACTTTAAACCACAAAGCTTTGAAGCCTGCATTATATGCAGTGCTAACAGCCCAAAGAAAGAGGCAGGAGCAGCAAGAGGTTTATTGTAATACTGGTATTTTCCAAGCTCTTATCGAACAAAGCATTTAATCTAATGTATTACACTTAATGAAGAGTCAGGAACTTGTACTGCAAATAACAGATCAGATATAATTGGAATTTGCTCCGCACCACTAGCCTACATATATCAATAAAAACAATAACCACATTGGATTTTGGGCTCACTTCATTTGCATTTCTTAATTTAGTGTTTAACTAATTTAACAATAGTAATGATTTAATTCAAATTACAATCTAAGGAAAATAATTTTAAAAAGCCATTAAAGATTTCATTAAGTTCCATCTAAATTAATATTAGCTTTCTTAATATTTTCAGTAAATTATCTTTTTCTCTCACCACTGAAACAAACATGAAGTTTCCTCTGTGCAGTGAAGCTTTAGACAAACCTTGTTAGATTTATTGGTATTATTTCAAGCAATTAATTAATATACATTAGAGTTATTTAGAGGAAAAGCACAAAAAATGGCAGGAAAATTGATGAAGCTGTTTTTAAAACACTGCATTCAACTTAGATAATTGTTCTTTGAGCCTTTTATGTGGAGCTCTTAGGTACACACCATCCATTAGATCACTTTTTCCATACTTTTGTGGCATTTCTCCTAAGCATCAGATACACATGATTATTAAAGGAGTTACTACTTGCAATTAACTTACAAACACAATTCCGCATTCTCAAATAGATATGCCAGCAACTTCTTATTCTAATGTGTCATACTTAAAAACAATGATTTCAGATGTTCACATCCATTTCAGTGGGTGCCAGACCTTTGTGTTCACAACATTAAGTACCCAATATGAGCTTTGTATCACTTTCTCTGCAGCAAAACTGTTCATTTGCAGGTAACCTTAAGTCATTTAACTAGAAGTGCACTTAATTTGAAGAGATTAGTCAAGCAGCTCTTCACTTGTACATTTGTATTGCCATTATAATTAGAACTACTTCAAAATAACAAAAAGTTCATTTTTGACCAGAATAAACACAGGGAAAAAAAGAGATCAAGAGCACCTAAAGTGAAGAGAATGGATACTTTTGAAAATATCCTTCAAAATCCCTCTGGCTCTGTGACCAGTGACCCCCTCCATTCCAATGCTACTCACAGGGCTGCTGCCTCGCAGGATAAAATATATGACATTTCTGTATGTTTTAAGCTGGCCACCAAGGAAATGGCTATGTGCAGATATATTCTGACATCTACCCTGCTCAGTAACAGATTTTGGCAACGGAGAGGGAAGTAACTGAATGACCACTCCTGGAAACACAGAGAAGGCAGCCAGGGATGCTCTGGTATGGAGCCTCAAGGAGCCCTCCAGGATACAGAGCCCTCTGCCAACAAAGCCCATATTTGAAATGCAACAGAAGTGATTGAAGCTGTTGAAAAGAAGACATAAGAACACCCTGAAGGAAGCTGCTAAACAATGGAGTACATTTACAAGATAGACAAGCACGCTGAAACTTTGGCTACCAACTTTAGAAAGTGAACGTGTTTACAAGTCAGCTCATTTGTTGTGTTACTGCAAAAGCGGAAATCAAAAAGATTTATATTTGAGAAAGATGCAGACAATTTCTACAACCAGGAGCTAACTGAGCTTTTACCCACCAGAACTTCTGAAAACATCCAATAAATATGCATTTCAGAAGAATCCACCAAGATAGGCACAACCAGAGGTGAAACATTAAGGGCTAAGCTGCACTTTAGGAACATTTCAGACAACTATTGACAAGTGCAGTTATCTGCAGTAGAGATATCCTCTAAATAACTAATTGACTTTGAGACACTATGAAAAATAAAACCATCACAAACCCACCCTTTGCTTGTATGTATATATATACATACTTCTATTTTTAATTTCAAATTTCCAAATTTCAGAGATTTCTTGACATTTCTTATTAAGCTTCAGATATTTTCAGGTGGAACATAAATACTTTAAAACCAACAGAAGTGGTAGAGAAGTGGCCGTTTTTAAACTCACTTTCTACTTGAGTAGTAATTGATGTACAATGCTCAGCAGGTACTCCTGAGTTTAGTTTTACTTTGTCTGATGCTGTAGAATCACTCTAACTGCAGTCAGAAAAAGACAATTTCAGACTCAAGCAAACTTTGTTTGTGTTCTTTTATCCATTCTTTGGATTTTCCAACTAGGAAAGTTACAGCACTGACGAGCTGGAGGTCACTGCAAGACACTGTCAAGTCCAGCCTTTTGAACATCAAAGAGAAAAATTCTATCACTGTCCAGAAGCCAGGACCAGGAATTTTATGTCACCCACCATGTCATCAAGGGACTTAATTCTGTGGATGCTCTAATCTCACTCTTCCACACACCCGATTTTCTTCTTTGGGTCGGTCCTGTCACTGATCCCAAATTCCAGCCTCCAAGTGCACAGGTAGCACATTCCTGTTCTGACCTCAGAGGGAGAACTGCAGAAGTACACACTGCACTTGAAGGTTGTTTTTCATTAACTTCCCACCCTTTGCCACCCTTTACACCTGGACTAAACTGATGTTGTGAAAGCCTTGGGGCTGAGACCTGTCATTTTACATGCCCCACACACACCTGAGCTAGTGCCTAAGTTAGACATACAGGTTAAATAATATTATAGTTTAAAGAATACCCTTCATGTGTGTTCTTGAAAACCACAAGCCAGAAATAAGAAATAAAAAAAAAAAGTTGCCCAAATTAATTCCTCATGTCTGACGATAGTTGAAGTTATGCAAGTAGAAAGCAAAATAACTCTTGCCCACAATTGTGTGAACTTTACTTGGGTTTTACTTAAACAAGAAATGTAGGAGGTGGCTGGCTATTTTTTTCTTGAGATAATCTGGGTAAGCACTGAGTAGCTGTCCTCTGGAAATCAAAGTCTGGATGGAAACAAAGCTTTAGATATTCAAAATTGTTTTTAAAATTTAGGCAGTAATGTCTTTTTAAGTAAGGGAAAATTGCCTCGCCTAATTTCGTGCAGCAAACAATCACAGCTAAAAATCACTGTATATGCAGGCAAATAGAGGAAGCAGGGAAAGAATGGCTTGTCAAGTAGGAACCCCTGTTAACACTGAAAACCTCAAGTGTGGGTTGATGCAGCTGAAAGCACTGAGACGCTCAGAGCTCAGGAGTGATGCATAACCTGAGATGTGTAAAAGAAGCTGAATAATCTTAAACCAGAAAAAAAGGAAAAATGGCTGGAAGAACTAGGGAATCTTGGGAGACCTGATTAGAGTTTACTAACAGGACTGTCACATTTGAGCAACAAAAACGAAAATACAGGAACACACAGGCAGAAAGATTTAAAAGTAATAAATATGTAGCATTTCACTAAGTGTCAACTAAGGCATTTGTAGTATTTTACAAGCACAATGATTGTGAAAACAGGGCATCATTTACAGTGGTACCAGAAGCTGCTCTGGGTAGAAATGATTAATACACAGCAGTGTTATATAGCTGATGAACTTCCTAGCAATGGCATTTCTTACAGATTCCCATGTGTCCAAGATGGAATGGACAACTCTCATCTTTTAAACCCACTCTTTTATAACATAAATGATCTCTTTAGACCAGAGCACCTGGTTTAAGGGGAAAAAAAAGAATCTTGTTTTTAAAACTGCCAGTGCTAAAGAATTCACTACACCACTGTCAATTGCTGCAGTTTGATTTCAGTTTCTGTTAAAAATCTGCACCTTGCTTGTCATTTGAGGTTTGCCTGCTTTCAGCTTCCAGTTATTGAACCATAATGTTTCTGTCTGTAAGGCTCAAGAGTCCTATACTATCAAGTTTCCTTTCCCCAAGAAGGTACTTATAGACTGCAGTCATGTCATTCCCTTGCTAATCTAATTGGATTTAAAACTGTAGATCAGTCTCGAAAAACAAGCAATAAAAGGAGATTTAGTAGATAACCCAACTGATCCCCAGGTCCCCAGCTTCCAGAGATCCACAAAGCTCTAACAAACCCAAGCACACTGACAGCTTGACTATTTTTCTGAGTACTGCTTGAACAGTACATCCACTGACAGAGCCATAAACAATCTCTCCTAACATCGGGGCACAGGAATTGAACCATTTACATACTTGGTCTTTTGCTGACCAAACATTAAAAGCAATTGTTCAAACAATGACAACATTTTATCATTGTGTCAGAAAAGAAAGACAGATAGTACCCTTTCCAATCTTTTTATTAACTCTTCAGATTTTCTGTCTTCATTGTGTTTCCTGTATATGCATGACAACAATAAAACAAAATAAAAGCAAGACAATAGTCACTGCATGAAAAATTCTAGAGCACGTAAGCAGCTTCCTTATAGCACATGAGGTCATTTCCTTCAGAGACATTTTATCTAACCCTTTAAAAAATTAGTTAAACTAATACTTTACTCTCCTGAGCCAAGTAATAATAAAAAGCCATTTTTTGTAAAATACTTGGTCAGGGAATTGGTAATGAGCTAACCAACATTTCCAGATCACTGGCTTAAAACCAAGCCTTGCTTGATCGTGCCTTGAAGGCTCAGCTACGTGATAAAAGGCTGATGCTCTGTGAAAAGTAAAAGGGGATGGAGTCAAGTTCTTGGCAAGCTATTGCCCATCTCACACTGGCACTCTTATCAGCCAGAATTTTCATCAGAAAATACAAATATCCTCTGCAGCAGAATGACTGGCTTATCTGGGAGGAAGATCCTGCCTCTGATGAATTTCAAAGTACTTCTTGAGCAAACACTCCTCCCTCAAAAATATAGGTTTAAGATGTAATGGCAAGGCATTTCTGAGGTCTGTTTGTACTGCATGCCAAGCAGCACGCTCCACCCCATCTCTGTTCCACATGTTCCAATCTGGCTGTTACCACTGTTCACTATATTGTTTCAAAAAGAAAACTTCAACCTGTCACTGTCCTCTAACAATTTTTAAACTGTTTTCACAAGCTTGCTGAAGCAAAAGGCCCCTCACAAAGCCAGCACCCTCGTGCTGCTGAAACACCATCAGCACTCTCATCAGCAAACAGCAAGAGACAAGCACGAAGCCAACACAACATTTCAGTATTGATTTCTCTAAGAAATTTAAATCCCGCAGGGCATAAACATCAATTTAATCTGTATGCAACTACAAAATGGCCTCAGTCCCAGTGTTCCTTATTTCAGCCAAAACACTGCTACAACTGGAGTAAACACACACTTAGCAGTGCAGGCAAAGGCTGACAGAACAAGTATTCCCATGTTCCCAATAATTCACAGGAGTTTTGGAGAGCACAACCACAAATACCAGACAGTCAAGGACAACCACCAGCAGGAAAATCTGTCTCATAGCCAGACACAAAGGCATCCCTGGAGCATCCCAAGGACCAGTGGCACCCAGCCTTGCCAAGCAGGAGAGCTACTTCATCCTCCAATGAACCCAACACTTGGTTGTGGAGTAACAGCCTCAGGTCTCACCTTTGGGTTTCTGTGCCTCCACGTGACAACAGGAACAATGAAACACAACTCCCCCATGCTGTACTGATAGTTTGGAACAGACTCCCCAGGGAAGTGGTGGAGTCACTATCCCTGGAAGTGTTCAAAAAACATGTAGGTGTGGCACTTCACGACACATGGCACGTGAGCATGGTGGTGTTAGGTCAAATTTTGGATGTGATGATCTTGGAGGTCTTTTCCAGCCTTACTGATTGTTTGATTCTATTATCTGAGCACCCCTGACTCCATCAGACTGCCTTCCCTGCAGGCAAAATGCCACATGTTACTGCTATCTCCAGCCTGCTGAGAAGAGCATCAGAAGAAAACACCACCTGAAGAAAATGGAAATTTGTCACCTTGGAGTTTGCCCTCATGTAATCATAAGCTGAGTTCTTCAGAAATGTAAGTCCCCTCTCTAATCACTGAGAAATCAAGCCCAGCATGCTCTGACATTCCCTGTTTTCTTCTTAGCACTGCAGGACTGCTTTTTTTTTTTTTTT
>VZRO01002985.1:1288026-1300430 GCA_013397915.1 Daphoenositta chrysoptera
ACAAAGAACTTCCCATAACTTAATTCCTATTTCGTTCCACTTGGACTTGAGCCTGGGCTTACTTCATACCACTGTGTGGCTTGTAGGTTACTCCAAGTCATCCAGGACAACAAAATGAGGTCTTTAGTTTGCACACACAGAAACAAAATATTACAGCCCAATGTTTCAACATACCCTTATCTATGTGTCTGAAATTTTAAAAATGAGGACTAGGTCATGTATGTGTACTAAGTTCTCAGTAAGCCTAAAGTTAATCCTGTCTCAAAGACAGCGTTGGTTTCAGTAAATCCACATTTTCCAGAAAAGAAAGTATATCATAAATAAACTACCATATAAGTTCCAGTTCAGACATTGCTCCATAGATGCTCTCAAGCTACAGACCAAATTCTTCCTCATGAAAATCATCCCAGGTACTTATTTCAACAAATGAAACTGGGAAGTAAAAATTTAAGAGAGAAAGAAAAAAAAAAATACCATGGCAAAGATTTGAAGCCTTGACATCACTCCTTCAAAGTATGAGACATTAACTGGATTATTACTACCTTTTGGTTGTCTCTGCTGAATCTGTGAATCCCAACTGCTTCAGGAGTAATTTCCATCACATCAAAGTAGAAACCTGCACCAAGGAACATTAAAGAGTGTCATGTTTGCTCCCTGGCCCCAAGTTGGAACCTTATTTCTGCACACAGCTAAAACGATAATAGATGTTTATCATGTATTTGGAGATTTGAGTCAGCATACAGCCTGTTTCTTTACTAATTTCAGTACAAATGTTGACTTCTTAACATGCATTCTTCATAACAGAGCATCCTTCCTAGCAGAGCATTCTTCAATGCTGAGCCACATGGTGGAATCCCTGGGGCTTTCCTCTGCAGAGCCAGGAGTTGGACTTCCATGATCCCAGGGGGTCCCTTCCAACTTGGGATATTCTATAATTCAATTACTCTTTCAGTTTACAGAATGTGGATCTTAAGCATGCCAAACAACGTAATAAACAACAAGCCTACAAAAAAGGACACATCCACCACAACACACATTTGCAAATAACACAGATAATACAGAACACATACTAGAAATAGTCTGAGTAGGTCCTATGCAAGGGTGAAAGAAAGAAAAAAACCACACACACACAGAAAAAATGGCAAGTTGGAAAGAAGAGTACAGGAATATTGGATCATTTCATACCCTGGATTAGATTTCATGAGCTTATTAGAGAACATCAGATATTTTAAGTCACGAAGCAGAGCTGGTCTCTGAATAGTTTTGATGAGATCTGAGGAAATGCTGTAATGCTTTGTAGACAGCTAGACAAAAACTGTGAAAAAGATTTCTTTTGTGTTGATGGCAAGAAGGGTTGGTCAGAAAAGATATTCAAGGAAGGAGACCAGGAAAAATGAGGACAGGAAAACTGAACAGAATAGCTAAGAAACTATGGAGAGTTTCTAAGGCTCAGACCTTGGAACAAAACTGTGCTGCCCTATGAGACCTGTGATTATTGGCCAAATAAAACCCAAAATAATACTTGGCTTTAGCACACATAACCTTTTTGGTTAAACATTCTGCAAACTTGCCAGTAAGCAACTCTGTGTGTCACAGATCTGCAGGTTCTGTCAGGGAAGCACATCCCAACATTCCCATTCTGACCTCCAAACCTCTGCCAGAGGCACCTTCTCACACAACAGGGAGTGCAGGGAACAAGGAATAAAAGGGGGAGTATTTAACCAGCTGTGCTTTTGCTTTGCTTCCCCCAGGCACTGAAATTATGGAGATTACTGATTTTTACAGGTATACCCAGAGGTTATTCCAGTTTATAGGTTATTGAGGATGACTTCCATGAAACACCCATTTTATAGAGGAGTGAGATATTCAAGTGAATATACTATAACACAAATTTTAAAACTTTAAGGCACTGTCCTGGTTCAGTAACAATATTTTCATCAACTTCCAATTTCTTTAATATTGTCTAAACTGGCTGACTTTGGGGTTTTAGAATAATTTCTTCCCATTTTCTAAAACACCTGAATTGATTTGTGTTCTAGTGGAAAGAGATTCTCGGTCATTTTAATACCCCACAGAGACTGGATTTGACAGACAACATAACAGAGCTTCTAAAAATGAAAAATCTAATCTCACAGTGTCAAGAGGCTCTATCTTAAATTCACTTTGCTAAGGAGTGAAGTCTTCTACAGCTTAAATATCTACATTTAAAAACTTAGCTGCCTATAATTTTTACACTAATTTTACTCATATCAATTCACACCTGAGATGATGGTGATGATTTCAAACCCTGCTCTGCAATGGGTCCATTTTAATCTTGATTAGACATGTGCTCACTTTTCAACAGCTTATTTCAGAGCTATACATTAGACCTGTTAAACTGTGGGAAAGAAAATAATGTAAAACTTCAAATCCATGGGTTTAATTGTATTTTTAAAATATTTCCATCATCATAATTTTGTTACATTTCATTCACTAACCATAAAATGGGGGAAAAAACAGGGATGAAATGATTCTGTGACACACACTGGGGAAAATGCAGGAAATTTGGGCATCCCTTGACATCATGGCTTTGTACACATGCATGAACAAGATTCTAGGGTAATGACTGAGAAATTATATGGAGCTACTTAATTCACTTGGTTTGAGTCTTCAGAAAAAGAAATAAACTTTAATGAAAGCCTCTTTCAGAAATTACTAGTCTTAAACATTCTACAGCTAAGATGTTACTAACACCCTTCCAATGACCAAAGGAGATCCATAAATATAATTTTCTTAGTCAGGGAGTATTGAAGGAAAAGACTGTGATGACACTTAGGCTGTCAACAGAGCATTTCCAAGTACACATGAGGCATTTTCCTTGCTCTAGTTAACTTAATTCTTGACCTTTATCATGACCCAAGTAAAAAGCAGGTACAACACCTACTCCAGTATATGTCTAAGCAAACCCTCAGAGTCCCAGCCCTGCTAGGGTTCATACCCAAGTTTCCATTGTTTCCAGCAACAGTTGATGATAAGGCTTTGGAGAATTCATCCCAGGAGCCTGAGGCACAGTCATCTCTGATCCTCTCTCTCATCAGAGAACCATTCTTAAAACTGAAACACACAAACACACCATATGCGTTTTCCAAAACGTTTAGCTCTAGATTTTTAAAGCATTTTATTCCTTTACTTGATATTGGTGTTTAGTTTATCAGCTGAATGAAGCTGGGAAAGTTAAAAGATACAATCAGTTCATTATGAAAAGAGATAGAGAAGGAAGAGTGAGGTAAGAGAAAACAACTTTTACAGGAGGAACACAGTGCAGAGATGGGGGTACACATCTCCTCAGTGAGTGAGGTTAGACCCAGGCTGGCAGGCCATGCTAAACCCAGGCCAGCTCTGAAGAGCTGAGACATCTCCTCAGAGAAGTGTCCTGACACTGCTCACTCTGAGATCCCTCTGCAAGGAGCAGCAGGAGTGTCTCCACAGTGCATTTATCATTTCAGGAGCATGGCACCTGTATGGAACCTGCTTGGGTCCAACAAGACTTAGGATTCTCTGTGCCAGGATCTGGCAAAGGAAAGCACCACAGCCAGTAAACAAACCACGCAGTAAAATATTTGTCTCTTCATTTTTTTATGGTCTTTGCACACTTTATGCTGTCACCTTCTTTGTGAATATCACAGTCCTGCAAAATACTGCAGCGTTGTACTTGTATCCAGGGGAAAGCAGCTTGAACACTCTCCAGCACAGAGTTGTCAGAGCAACTCAGCAGGAGAGGCACAGAAATATCAAAAATGAGGGCAAGGAAATCGCTGAACTTGCTCAGTAGCACCAGCTGAAGTTATTTGAGTTTTCTATA
The DNA here is from genome assembly GCA_013397915.1 of Daphoenositta chrysoptera. Classification (NCBI taxonomy): domain Eukaryota; kingdom Metazoa; phylum Chordata; class Aves; order Passeriformes; genus Daphoenositta; species Daphoenositta chrysoptera. Next base: position 1,291,868 of record VZRO01002985.1, read on the forward strand.
TAAATACCCTGCCTGGTAGCCCAGGCATTCTTTTTCTACTGAGGGTCCCCTATTAACTCTAATATTCTAGAAATAAAGAGGCATTGGTGCCAAAGGGGCAGTGTCAGGTCAGAAATTACTACAGAGGAGGAACAGAAAGGATTAACTCAGCACTCCCAAGGCCAGCACCAAACCACATGTTAAGCTGCAGTAAAAGAAGGGCAGTGTAACATTTATTCAGAAAAATGCCTCAGTATCTGCTTTCCTGTTATGAACAGGTTGTTTATATAGCTCTTTTACACAGCAAAAGTAAAGAAAACATTGGGTAGAAGAAAAACTCAAATGTAAATTAAAAACAAAGCAAGCAAATAAACAAACAAAAAAATCACACACAACAAAACAAAACAAACAACAAAACCTGCTGGGAAATCACACAATAAAACTCAGTAACTTGCAACTGACATCATGTTTTTGAACTCAACTTCATGAACACTGTTCCCACTGTCACCTACTGCTCTACTGATGGGACTCAACACTACAGCTCCAGGGCAGACTTGAGCTTTGCTCAAGTTTTGAGCTTTAAGCATCTACAATCCAGGGGATTTAGACACAAAATTTATCTGTATATTACTTGCAAATATTTGCCAAAACACTAAGACCTGGATTGGAAGTTTTAACCCAGAATACAGTGGTCCAGTGAGGACAAACACAGTTCCAGACCAGCTTTCCACCTGCTTGGCTGGCAAGGGGTCAAACTACTCCCAAATCACAGCAGCCAAAAGCTACCATGAGGATCGTTTTCTCAGCTGGGTTCCTTGAGATCTCAATATTTTCCTCAAGCACAGCCCTAAAACATCCCTGAACAGCACTGATTATGCTTCTCTCTGGAAAGGGAATCTTCACCTACTCCGTTATGACCCTGCTGGACCACTGGAGGAGCACAGAAGTCACACAGCCTGGTCAGGCTTCATACATTTCACATTCTATCTCTGCAGATTTGTTATTCCTGTACATTAAATGTATTACCTGAGATGCACAGTGAACTGGCTCTATCCGTACGCTGAAATAATTTCAGCTTTTTATTGCCATGAGAATTTATCCTCCCCAACTCTGCAGCTTCAGTTCCTCAAATTAAACAATAGGAATGCTATAACATTGATGGAAATGTTTCAGCAGTAGATTGCCATATACCGTAGAGAATGCTGAATGTTCTATTCATTATCATTTCACAAAAGAAATAAAAAGCACTAACACAGAGAAAGAAATATATGTTATTGATCCCAGACGTACAAAAAATAAATGATATTACCATAAAAGTGCCATATATGTTCGAGAATCAACAGGATTGCAGAGGATATGACCTTCTAAGGCAGGAGTTGGCTCTTGGATCCACAGAAACAATGTGTCACTTGTGCCAAGGCTAATCTGGAGGGGAAAAAAATAATTGAAGCCTTATCACAATGTGCATGGAAAGCAATACAGAAATTAAATTAAAACCATTTGTTATTACCACTAATTGTTTTTAAATTACACATTAAGTCAATTGGATTCGTGTAGAAGCTTGCTCTGACTTAGGCTGTCATGCCAGTGAAATACATACTAGATGGAGACTTAGGTTTTAATGTCTGGAGCATTAGTTAAAAATAGTCACAAGAGTTTACTTAAAATCTTTCAGGCAGCTTACAGATTGATAGAAATAGAACAAGCATAAATCCAATAAAGAGTAAATCAACTAGCAGGTGTATTTAACTGACAACCTGCAGCTATTTACATTTCAAGTATTTCAAGTATCCAAGGACATGGACAGTTTTCAGGAGTGTGTTTGGACTTACTGCTAATACTCCTTCTTGAAGTCTCATCCCTGCCAATGATGCTGAAAGCAAAAAGAATACCAGGTACAAAGGCAGCTCTTTGACTCAGTTACAGCCTGTTATCTGAGACATCATAGGATGTGACAAACACCATCTCAAAATACAACATAAATGGCAAATACGCTTCTGATGGTCTTGGGCTATCCACCATAAAAGATGGGCAAAGCTTTTGGGTGAGGGAGTGATTTTTTAAAACATCAGAATGCTCAAGACAAAAGACTACAGAACAGTATGGTTATCTAATGGCTTATGTACTCAGGTTTTAAATACAGTGGACCCTTTATTAACAACACACTTTAAACAACACACATTCCCACTCCCATCAGATTAATCACATATTTATTGGACTAAGTTGAATTTGGGTGTCTAGAGGAAAAAAATTGACTTTTGGGAAATGCTGAGTTTACCCAACTCCCAGAATAAGAATGTAAAATATATCATGAGGAAGGTTCTGTCATGAGTCAAACCTGCATAAGATACTCTAATACGGGTATTTTATTTTCACAGTCTTGAGAAACAGAAAAATTTGCTTTACACTGAAGCAGTCTCCAGGATTCAAAAAAACTGAACCCAAACTAACACCTTGCCTTAGAAAATATGAGATTTATCAGTCTGACTAAAGGATGGCTCTAGTTCTTAAAGAAAGCCAACAAGATGCATCTCCACCTTTTCGCCTGAAAAATACAAAAGCATTTTTTAAATACATATTTTCTAAGCTGAAATGTTAGCAGTTCGTAGTAGGGATAGTTTCTCATAGGCAGGCAAACAAAAACTGAAGTTATCAAGAGGCAAATGAATTCACCTCTGATTGCTTGGCAGAAGAGAATTAATTTGTCATATACAGCTTTCCCAAGATATCTCTATTTCAGAAGAATCAGTGATGGAAGGGTGTTGGAAAGAGGAATTAATGCTGATAAAAACAATATTCTTTCATTTTATAGGCAGCATCTGAGAACCAGTAAGATTGATTTAGAATTTCGGTACATACATAATCATATCCACTGAATCTTGCACAGTTAATCATCTCACCTGGATTGTCTCCTGTAAATGCTACTATTTTGCAGTCTGGGCTAAACCCATAACGCTGACTATAATATGGAGAAATGGGCCCCTAAGGAAGGAAAGAAAGAGAGGAAAAAAAGCTCAAAAAAATGGAATGTAATCTTGCAATATATGATATAATGTATTGTAACATAGAACTGAAAAACCCTAGAGCAGCTACAAGAATCATTTCTGAGCATTTAAGGTATAAATGAATATTTTAAAAATTTTTAACGCACTTTTTTCATTGTTGTTGATGAGAAGCTCACAGAAATACCCTCAGATTAGATTTTGAAATAGACTAGTAAATAGCAGCATTTTAGCTTTGGGTCTTTCTTCAGTTATTCACATCTAGTAACATAAACACATCTATCTGTTTTGCACATATACATGAATATTAATAGATAGAAATTAGAAATTCAATGCAAACATAAGAGAAAACACAACATTAATATACATCACAGCATCAAATGCTGGAATATGACCCCTATTATTTTAGAGGTCAAGAACTGTATTCTTTTAAGCCACATTTGATAGCCATAGAGAAAAAAACAGAAGAAAACTATCCATTAAAAACACAGGGACATCTATAAGGATTTTTTTCCTATGTTCCTCTCCATTACAGATCAGCAGTGAATTCAGAGGGCTCAGGTGATGGGTATCTCCACTGTCTCACATGTGCACCAGCTAAACAATAGCTGGTTTTGTGCTGGGTAGTAAGACTAAACTCATTCACTCAGGAGATGTGAAGCTTGATTTGATTTCACCATTATGCTACGTGAACTGAGGAGCTTTAAATATCCCAAATTATTCACAAAGATTACCTCATTAACTCTACAAACAGCTTTAAACCAGATCTGTGTCAGGAAATGCAAATGTTGGGTTCTGTTTCTGCAGCAATGAACACCCGTGCACAAGTCTGCAGTGACCAGGTGCTTTGGGGCATGGGAGAGGACCCCAAAGATTCTCATCCTTGGAGCATCTACCAAAGAGCCTCTCATACAGCCCAGGGCATGCAAGAATCCAAGGAGACCAAAGCTGTGATGGGTGCCAGCTAACAGCTTCCAAAAATGTCTGCATTTGCTCTGAAAAACACCTTCACAACACAGCTGGAAATATTAAATCAGCGACGTTGCACACACAAATACACTCCAAGTGCCATCAGCAGAACTCCCAACAAAGCCCCAGGTGTTGCTTACAACTCTTCTAGACAGGCACATACCAGGACTGAGTGGGATGGTACAGGGCATCCTAATCTCTCCTCTAATCCAGGGGCACAAGCATCAAGGCAGGACTTTGACCATGCCTTTTCCCAAATCTGCAGCAAGTTCATACCAGAACCTACAAGACAGATCAAAACAGGAAATGCACAGGATTAAGCAAAGACCAGAAAATTCCAACAGCAGAAAATTTACAGGTGTATGTATTATATTTAAAGAGAATGGTTTCAGCTCTTCTAAGAATAAAGGATACTGATAATTCAGCCTCTGGAGAGCTTTCACCTGCAAAAGTAGCAGAAAACGCCTCTCTGATGTACAGTGCACTAGGCAATTCAGTCATTCACAAATTATGAGTAAAAACAAGAACCTCAGTGCCTCCCCATCAACTCCCCCCCAAATCTTCCACCTTAGACAAGGACTTCACTACAATTAACTAAAGGTGATGGAGCAATGTCCCTTGAAGATGTGTTGTGCTCAGCAGAGACCTAAAAGTGAAGAAATTCCCCCCTGGGTGGGATGGCTTTACACTACTCCTACCTTTGAGTAGAGTATCCCACAAGCATCTAAATCCATGCTGACTAACCTTCCTCCATATCAACGGTTTTCCTTTTCAGTTTTTCAAATAAATCCTCTAATTTTGAGCATAAAATTAGTTATGTCCAGTTTTGAATACTAAAGCCACGATTTTCAGGAATGTTGAGCAGCCCAACTGAAATCTGCAACACCTACAAGTGTGCAAACCTCTGTGAACTGATGTACAGGATGCAAAAAAATCTAAATAACTGATTTGGTCACCTATTTCCTCACCAGAACTATCACTAGATCTGAGAAAGGCCTGTGCAGTTTTGGTTTGGTTTCTCATTGCTCTTTCCTCACTTTATTTTTGCTGGTTTAAAAGTTAATTGAAGTTGGTTAGTGGCCAAATCTATATAACATACTGAGGACTCCACACCCCTGCCTTATGATTCTAAGATGCCTTTAATTGCACATTTCATTAGACTTGAAAATCTGTATATATTTCTGGTTAGTGCTGCTCAGAGACATAGTAGTCTTATTCTAGATTAATACCATTTTCATTTCAAAGACTGCTTAGCCCACCACTTATTAATCTCAGAAACACAGCCACATCCTCAGTTGAGCACAGTGGAAAACCTGGTCTTTCCTTCCATTCAGTACATCTTCAAGCTTTTTAAATCATAAAGATGGTGAAGTTGGTGCCACATGCAGTGTCTGTGGAACAAGATTTTGCCTGCAGTGCTGGGATGCAGAGGAAGAAAAGGATTCAGCCCCCATCTCAGACAGCACATCACAAGGCTCCAGCAGTGCTTCTGCTCTGAGAAAGAGCCTGCAACACACCCCACACACACTCTGCTGCTGGTTACACAAGCACAAATGAGCCCTCCCTGTCAGCTCCCAGCAGACGTTTTCATCCAGCCTTAAAAATGGGTTTAATAGCATTTGTAAACAAACTTTATATTTATCAGCCCAAACCTAAGCACCACCAGCGTGGTCTGGACCTAGTGCTCCACACAGTGTTGTAAACAGAAAGTGTTGCACACTCGAGCTGAGACACTGGAGTAACCCAAGCCAAACAGCAAGATATTTGATTACACTCAATGACATAAAAATGGAATTAACTTTATCAAAATCAATCAATCCCATTGCAGGCAAATTAAACAGATTTAACATATTTGCCGTATGATGCAACAGCAGGAATTTGACAGAGCACAAAGTACAACAACCCTCCCACAGGCAAAGGATGCAAAGAGCTTTTCTGCCATCAAAAGCACTACTACACACACAGAAAAGGAAAGATGGCAAGGTTTACTCCAGCTTCTCTCAGTTCTCTATGGGAGATCACTCTTGAATCCTGCAATCCCCTCCTTCCCAGGGTAAACTGTGTCCTGACAAGGTAAACTCAGCCCAGAGTCACCACCTGCACTTTTCAGAGGTAGAGGGTGTGAACAGCCATGTGTTCCATGCTCTCAGGCCTAACAGGGCTTTCTACAAGGAAATACACAAATCTATGCATTTTCCTGGAAAAGTCCATGATTTAAAAGGCCAAGAACACCTTCACCAAACTAAATTAATCGGTGAGGAACAGCATCTTTAAATAAATAGGAATTTTCTACAGAAAAGTTCGTTGTTCTTTTCTGCGGATTTTTTTTAAATCCTTCTTGCTCCACACCCCAAAAGCCTAAACAAACATTTCACCACTATCCTCCAATGCAATCTTGTAAGACATTAGGGCAGCCTCCAATCTTTCCTGCATAAAGCAGAAAAGCCTCTAATCTTTATAACTGAATGTTTACATTACACAGAAACAACACTTCAGTTTATTGTCTGGTAGATGCCATGGCACAAAGACTTTCATATACCCTGAGAAAAGAGAGGAGGTAATTTGCCCCAACACACTCAGAAACCCTTTTTAAAATTATGAAACTGTTTTAGAAGAACTATTAATCTGCTGGGCTGGATTCATCCTATCCAGCTGTTGGCAAGGGAATCTCTAGCCAGTGGAAAACCAAAAACAGAGCTGCTCCTCTGATTATATGAGGACTGATGCACACCGAGTTTCTAATTCTAGCATCTCTGCTCATGACCTACACCACGAAGTTCAACACTTAAAATCAGCAATAATCTGAGAAGTGAGGGGAGAAAACAAACAAAACTGAAAGGCAGCCTTTTGACTTGTCACCCCATCAGCAGTGAAGGTCAACACCAAGGCCATGGCACAGCAAGAACTGAGGAAAAAGGTCAATATGTGAATGAATAGATTTCCATATTCCACTGCAAACATCACTGACTTTTAGCACAGAATGACCAGGAGCACCAGCAGGACTTGCTAATATCTCCTACATATACAAAAGTGTAAGTCCTTGAACACTTGGGGGGAAGGGGGAATACAAACACTTTCATTACAATGACCCAACAATGCAGACTAACTGGTTTTATTAATCAACAAAGTAAAGATCAATATTTGCATATCTTTATAAGCAGTTAAGTGCATCTGTTTCTGCATTCCAGCCCTCTGGATTGCCTTTTCAGTGAGCTAAAGCCATGAGCAGTGTTAACTGCTGACACCACACAGTAACAGGAGGAGTAAATTCAGCCCACCACACTCCTTTTGAAAAGGCTTGAGTCCAACACATCCTTTTTTGATAGAACAACAAAACCAAGTATGCTAAGCTATGATTTGCCTAAGGCTCTTAGAAAAGCATTTCAAAAGATAAAGCTTCTCTAGGTCAAGAGCTGAATTGCTGTTCTTTAAGGTGTCTTCTAAAAGAAACAATGCCCCAAGTGTTCAAGTTGTTTAGGTCCCAGATGTATCTTACTTTTAACATCTGCACAATATAAATGAAAATCATTCTTCATTCCACTAGAAGGTAATTTCATTTTTTTTTTTAAATCAATCACTCAGGGTGCTCAGCCATTCACAAGTGATTTGAACCTTACAAGATTGGACCTTTAAGAAGAAAAGGAAAAATCCTGAAACTGAATAGTACATTTCCCACAATAACCTGCAAATTTAGAGAGATAAGTTATTGTGTAGAGCTAAACAATTTGACATGGTCTTCTTAAAGACGATATGACCTGAAGTAAAACCTACAGAAATGAAGAATAGGTCTATTATCTGAATATTATTTTGAGAGAAGCATTTTAAACTACAATACACAGATGCAAAGTAAAAGATCAAGTGAATTGCAAGAAATTGTAAATGACAAGTAAACAAGTTTTTCAGCTGCATTCAAATAACTTCTGCATCCACTATACTTATATTTTATTACTGGAATTAGAATTCTCTCTCATTATATTAACAGAAGAAAGGAATGAACAAGGCAAAATATAGCTTACAATGCCAAAAAATCTTTTGTCTTGAAAAGAGAACTGTAACATCCTGCTTAGCTCTCTTATCTTTTTTCACACAAAGATTTAATAATCGTACATGCTCTGAACAGCACATAACATTTATTCAAGTACTGTAAATATCCACAGGTATAACAGAACAGGCTCACATGGAGCTGTTTGAAAAATCTGACTCATTTTCTAAGAAAATTTTTCAATTAAGGAAATTTTAACTTTCTTTACTTTAAAATATTTTGTTTTCCAACAAATTTTCATGTTCTGAAATTGGAGAAGCATGGCTTTCCTTCACTTGCTTCCAAGCAGAAAAGGAAAAGTAACATTATCAAAAAAAACAAACCAAAACCCAAGATATTTTTAATGCTTATAATTGTAAACATTGCAATCAAAATTAACACTTAACTCTCATTGAAAAATAAAAAATCAATATGTTTCTTTATCAGAAAAAGCACCTAAAGGTCTCACTATCTCTATTTGAAGTACAGTGGGTGGCTGAGCAGCTCAAGTGCTCAGTATTTGGACCTGCTGAGGAGCAAAGTGCAAATCTCCAAAGAGTTATTCTTGCCAATAATGCAAAAAAAAAAAAAA